>JAQFXP010000256.1:0-36108 GCA_034693685.1 Belba bartosi | reverse complement strand
AAAAAAAATTAAATCAGTTTTGAATTAATTTTTGACATTTTAAACGCCTATTAATTAAAAATCTCTTAAAGATCTGACCAATAATTTTGGCGAATAAGAGCAACAATTAATCAAATCCTAAATTAATGACTGACAGGAATTGAACTGAATTTCAAACGGTTTTTGGAGTTACAAACTGTATAACCCTTTCAAAGCTATTTTACATTTGAAGTAATTTTTTTGGTTTATATTTCTAATTTTAACTAATTTTAAAAGATATTATTTGACAGAACGTCTCGGTTTATGGAAACATTCATTTATTTTATTTTATTTTTATTTTTCGCTATTTCCTGTTTTATTGAAATTTGTTAAATAAATTGCATTTTATTATAAATTTACTAATTATGGTAATGAACTGTAAAAAAGAGTTAAATCTTAAAGAATTAAAACACATTTATATCAATAAATTATAATTAATTATTTAAATTCTTGTTAAATATTTGTCAAATATAATGGACAAAATTTCTAAATGTTTAAAATAATTTCATGCTCACAAAAGAATGACAAAATGTATATTTTGTTTCTTAACTAGATATTTAACAATTAAATATATATTTTTAGCAAAATATTTACACTTTAATTTTTTAATTCTTTAAAATAAACAAAACATTAGAATTCTTATATAATTAAAATACTAAATTAAAAAATAAAAACAAAGTAATTATATTAAATAATATTTTTAATTAAATTAGAAACAATAAACAAATAAACATATGGCAGACTAATTTTATTCTATATTTACAGCTTAATAAAAATTAGATTTCTAAACATTTTAAAAGTTTTTTAGTTAAATACAAATAAATATCTAAAAATTAGACCAAATTTTATTTTTCAACAAGCTATGTGTATATTTTAATTTTATTATAATACTGTATCGATAAAAGTTTAAATAGCCTGAAATTTAATTTAAATACTTAAGAATTAATTTTATTTAGATTTAACCAAGCGATTTTAACCTAACTTGAATTTATAAAAAGTTACTTCAAGATTTACTCTATTTAAAATGGCTATTTTTAAAAAATGTTTTTATTATTGAATTTATTAACGTTTTTTGGAGTAAAAAATAAAATTGTTAACCTAATAAAATATGTTTTAAAAATTTAAATATTAATATAAAGCAAAAATGCGAAAATTTCCAACTTTAAAATATTTATCTTAAGAATCAAATAAAGTTTTTAAGAATATGCTTATTAAATATAATCTAATCTGGAAATTGAGTTCTATCGCAATCTTACAAGAGAGTTTTGGAAATAATTATGAGTTATCTATAAATTAAAACATATTTTTGGAAAATCTTATCAAAACTATAAAAAGAATTCCAAAAAACTTCTTTTGCTTATTAAGAAAAAGCTTTTAAATATGGTTTTAATAAAAATAGAAACAGTAATAGAGTGTTAGGCATAATGTAATGTTATGTAAAGGACATATGGCATGAGTTAGTACTTCCATACTATTAAGTCATGTCTTTAAAGTTGAAGAACTAGAGTCTGAAGAAGTGATGATATGTTGAACAGAATGATAGAAATGTTAGAAACTCTAAATGTCGTTCTGTGCGAACAACTGACATAACAATAACATAATAACCGATACATTACTGTCAACTCAATTGTCTATCTTTTTTGTCGTCCGTTTTTTGTGGTTCTCTTTTATTGTTGTATTTATATTATTCTATATCTGTTCTGTAGTTATGGTCGCTTTCAAAGACTACAAACATAACAATCATTAGATCACAGTTTGTCTTCACTTCTGCTCTAAGACTAGCCCTCTGTCTCTCTCAGACGACAATACCATAAATATTAGTTCAACAGTTCCTACCATTTAAACAGTGGCTTATCCTTTAATTTTTAAGACTTATGTTTTACTCATATAAGTACTACAAAACCGATTACAACATTTAAATAGATGTAATAGATATACGATCTTTGAAATACTTTTTTATTGTCATTCATTGCATTTCAAATATTTCTGTTGACTTACTCTCTTGTATTGCCGATAGAAAGCAATAAAATTTTTGAAATATTTATTACTTCTATTTCTGTAAAGATATTAATATATTTGAGTTATATAAGAGATAAGTCTATTATATTTAAGTCGACTTTTTGACAATGCATTTAGACTCAGAACGAATGACTTTGAGCCTAAGCCCAGACTTTGGTGTTCCTATTGATTCAATTGGCGAATAAATTAAGATTTAGTGAAAATCCTTATTTATTTTATTAACAATTTAACGTTTATATGGTCTGACACTAAAATCAATTCATACCAACAAACAATTACTGCAACTATTTTATGTTCGGCTAAACAAATATGAAATAACGAAATATTTTTAATAATAATAATAATAATAATTCTATGTTTGCGAAACATCGGTATAGAAAAGTGAATCAATATTTTGCATTCAAACAAATACACATTTCAGTTCATATTTGTATTTAACTCAGTTTTCAATCAACTGTATGACTGATACCGGTATTAGATTTTACCGAAACTACGAGTAGTCTATAGAATGATATAATGAAAACAAAAGCTAAGCCACTGTTTCGTGACTGTCGTAGTGGAGGCAGTGGTGGTAGTGGCGGCGAAGGCAGTGGTCGGTGAGGCACAGAGCGCACACATATGTCAGTCTAATTATCATCGGTGCAAATCAGACTTTGCCGTTCATTTCCACCTTTTCTATCCATTATATTCGAAGCTATTCTATGTGTTTGTCAAACAAATGCCAGAATACGATATACAGACTCTCCTATTGTATGCCTACTATGTCTACTATACAAATATAAAAAGAAAAAACTATTATAATATCACTTCCAGTCTAACATTTGCGCAAAACTTTTATTTTAACATATTTTTCTACAATATATTTTTATTGCTTTTTTCTGCATTAAATCAAAAATCTGTTAAACATTATAAAAGTCAAACTAATAGACTATTTAAGTGTTATTTTATATGCAGTAATAGTGAGGGTTCGGAACAGAAATGTTTTCACATAAGAACACAAATTTTATTACTTCAAAACGAGAGCAAAAAAATTCCCTAAATTTGATTTGAAGCTAAAAAATGCTGATTCAGAAACAATGCAAAGTTTAAACTTAAGATTTGCAATATTTCTGACTTTTGTATCAAATTCAGAGAAACTCAAAAATAGGTTCAATCGATGATTACGGACGGAAATAAAAACTCATAATTAAAGTTCACCTATTAGTCAAATATTAAAACTAAAATATATAATTCAAAAACAACTTCAGATATAATATGCGATAATATTTGATAAATCAAAACAATTGAATGCAAAACAAAAGAGTATTGTGCGGAGAGAGAGAGAGAGAGAGCGCACTCACTGTTAGTGGCATTAAAGCGGGTATAGACTGTACGCTACGGTTCAATGTCATGATAGGCCGCTCTCTCTCATACGGCGTGTGTTTCGTGTGTTGCGAGTCGTATAGTCTATGCATAGCATTGCAGGCTTGCAGTCATTGGAGTCATTGCAGTCGATCTACAGCTTCTAACAGAAGTGCATCAAATATAGCAAATATAGCGATATTTGCAAAAAACTTTATCCAATATCTGAAGAGTACTCCAACTCCTCTTCACAATCCATACCTACTCTACCATTCAATTGACTCTTCGATTGTTCAGCACGTGTTCACAAATCGTGACAATTGTGTAGAAGACTAGAAAAAAGAGTAACTATTCGTCTGAACAGTCGTATTATGTTGTGTCCAATAGTCGTCAATTGAGTCCAATTTCTTTACTTCTGTTAGACTCAAGAAGACAGACCTCTCTCTCATGTGCTCTCATATAACGACTCTATTATATCAATTATAGCGATAGACACACAAAAAGTTAAGACAATAATAATAAGACTTTTTTTGATTATTTACTCTTTTTATGACTGAACAGCAAATAAATAGTCTATTATTTGCTGTTTTTTGTGTTGTCTTCTAATTGTACGAACAGTTCATACATACAGTCATATAATAATGGATTTTTGCCACTAATAGACTACCAGTTGTCGACTTAAACTTATTCCTCGACTTCTCGAACATCTTCTCGTTCTTCACGACCTCTTCGTATGTAATTCCTCGTTAGAGGCGGCAAAACATGCATTTCCTATCATTCACAGCACATGTACTCTACGTTATCATTCAATCAATGCTTTATTACGGTATGTATTCAAACAATTGTTTACTTTTCTTACAGTTTTAGAAGTTTTTGTTTGATTTTTATAATTAGTTTTTTTTCTTGATTTGTATGATTAGTGAAATATTTAAAACTTTTTTCGTGATTTTATTTTTGAAATTCAATTATTTGTTTGAATTTGCGTTTAATTAAATAAAGGTTTGAAATTTGAAAATTGTTTTTTAAATACAACCCTTTTAGCACTTATTAAAAATAATGAGAAAAAGAATGAATTTTTGCGTACGTTTTGAATACAAATGAATGAATTTTTAGTTATTTCAAAAATTTCTGATTGATTTAAATTCAGATATTTTTGCAAAAATAAAATTTATCGTTAGTTTAAGCAGTCGTTAGACTAAATTAAATAAAAGTTTTTGTTTAAAAAATAGTTTTAATTAAAGCAAAAAACAATTAACTGAAGCATAAAAAGCCATAAATAGCTATATATTTGAATGTTTGCTCTGAAAAAACAACTAAAAGTTGTATTATATGTATTGTACGGATCAGTTATATCGGCATAAAATTGTGTCACAAATGGTTCAATTGTTTGGTCACAACATGTGTGAAGCGTTTGTATAAATCATATTTCAATGAAAGCTATTAATTATTTTATGTGAATTATAGCTTTAATTTATTTGAAATACTTTTTATTTCAGTTTTCATTTGTTTCACATTTATATAATATTATGCAACACAACGAGTGTTGTTCGGAAATTAGTTAGATCAGTGTTTTGGTTACCATGTGCCTTGCTCAAAGTTAATTAGTTGGTTAAGCATTTGAATTGTGCAATATGTATTTATTAAAATAGCCAGCTGATTTTGATGAATGTAAAGTTTACAAAAATAAATTCGGAATGATGCGTTTTAGTAAAATAATAAATTTGAAAAATTGCAGTTTTCGACACAAAAACATTATTTAAATTGTGTGAATGTTTAATAAATTGCGCCTATTTTTCAATGCTATACGCATTGAACTTTCTGATTACGTTTTAATTAAAAGTGTTTATAAATATTTACAATAATTAACAATTAAATTTATTCTAATCATCTAGAGTTGAGATAATAACTTTTTTAACGCTCTATAAAACATATAACACTTCGGCTCTCGTTTCAATTTGAACTTGAGTAGTTTTACTTTTAGATTTTAATTACCTTGTTTATCTGATTTTAAAAATTAAATTTGATTATAATTTGCAACAAAATTGTTTTAATTCAAAGTTTTAATTTAGATTTTAAAACACTTAAAATTAGCTAAAGTTTGAGCTATATTTGTCTTATTTTTTGAATTAATAACTACTAAACTCTATATACTATATATAAATTAATTTAGTAATACTATATTTTTCGGATAGACTTGGTAAAAAGTTTTAATATAATTATATTATTAAAAATAAAACTTAATTACAAGCTAAACTAAAAAATTAATTTAATTGGCGATTAAACGGAATATTAAATAAATTTGATATATTTAAAAAATAAAAAGTTAAATTTTATCAAATTTACATTAAAAGTTAATTAAACTAAACTATACAGTCAGAATCATATGTATGCGACCAAAATCGATGTAGTTGACATAGCTGCACTTCGAGGTGCATATTTCATCCGACATTAATTGTTAATTAACTGTTGCTTTGCAATTTAAAACTTAAAATAAAATTTAAATATTCAATAATAACCAAGTATCATTGCAGATATAATTTTTACAAGTTAATTTAATTGTAAAATAAAATAATAATAATAATTAATTAAAAATAATTTTGTCTAATTTTTAAAATTATTATTAAGAAAAATAATTTAATCAAATATTTTAGTTATTATATTCTAATAAACAAAAAGTTCAAATTTATAAAATAATTTTTACTTTATTTTTCAATTAATTTAACATGTAAAAACATACGTTCAATGTTACATGGTTAGTATTGGATATATACATTTAGTTAAAGCTTTAAATTGCAAAATAACAGCTAATTAACAATCAATGTCGGATGATATATGGCAAATGTTCCGGAGTTCAGCTATGTCAACTACATCGATTTTGGTCACATACATATGATCCTGACTGTATAAATAAATAATTATTAGATAAGTTGCATACTCCTAAGTAGACTTATAAGTTTGCGTAAAGTTTAAATTTTTAACGAGCTAGTTTAGATTTTAACATTTTTAAAACAAATTTTAGCTAATTTTTCAAATATTTTATTTTTGATTCTTTATTTGACTCAAATTAGAGAAAAGCCATTCGTCTTCATAAGGATATAATGAGATTTACATACGATATAACCCATAATTAAGTCGATATAATCTGAAAACTAATTAAATTCAATTAATATTTTTTATTTAAATTGAAGTTTTAGTTCAACTCTAATTAAATTAAAAAAAAATTTCACATAATTGATGAACATTTCAGTACAAACCCAGTCTCTGAAGCGCAAGCATTAAAAACCTTAAAAATGTTTCCAAAATTAGAAATGTTTCTAATTATTATATATTTATAAAAATTAATTTTATTTAATTGAAGAGTAAGTTATAATAATAACAGATTATGTGAAAACATTTTTTAATGTTCAACCACTCTATCAATCAATCATTTAATTAATTAATGTTTTGAACGATATATAACATTTTTCTCAGTTTTATTGAAAATATTTTATTTTCAAACATTTAAAGTGGTTTCGAATTATTGGTTAAAAACACTATTTTTAGCAAAAGTCTGAAAATGGGTATTATTTTTAGGATTTATTGGAATATTATTTAAATGAGGCGAAAATCAAATGATGGAAATGATGGCAAAAAGTAATGCGAATTGAAATGAATTAGTTCAAATTTGGCACAAATCAAATAATATGAAAAATATATTTTTTGAAAATATGTTAATTTGATTTCCAAGCAATTGCGAAAATATTGTACTAAATATTTTTCGCTTCAATCCTATTCTCCAATTGAATTCCAATGCAATCGCAGAACTGAACAAAATATAAAAATAAAACTCAATTTTATTTAATATATTAGTTTGTGTTTAGAAAAGTGAAAAATATTTGAAACAATAAATGACACAAAAATGTAATAAACTTTTTTGAGTAATCGTTAATAAGGAAAAAGCGGAAAACAATTGAATTGTATGTAAATTGAAAAAAAAACTTATTTTTACATTCAGTCCGTAAACTAAACTATATTTTATAGTTTGAAAGTTGAGAGTTGTGTCTATTTTTGATGATATGATAAGTTATTTAACAATTTTTATGTATTATTATAGTAACAGTAAAGCAAAGTCTACTCGTGTTGTATCAGATATTTTGCAGTAAAATATATTTATTTATTTTTTATGATTTATTATTCACTTTCCCCTCTCCTACTGTCTGACTGCCGGTGCCATCAATTTTTAACTGCTCTTCGGCTAAAACCACAAATATATATTTTTTTGCCATAAAGTCAAGTGACGTAACCATTAGAAGAGGGAATTGAAAATTCAGTTACGGTTCGATCGCCGGACTGTTAACAGAAAAGCGAATTCTGTTTATAATATAAAACACAAAACTGTTTGTCTATACCTACTATAACATGGAATTCAATTTATTCATGAATTATAATACAAACACATAATGCGAATGTGTGTTAGGCATCAAAATAAAAGATTCATTTATCAGCAAAAATTTTCGCTCACTTTCACTATCACTATATGACTCAAACTTTTTAATTAACTTTGAATTTCTCGCGTCTCAACACCAAAGCGCAAATCCAGAGATTTTTTTTCTCTCGAGTATTAATGCGAAAAGTTTTCACTTCATTAATAAAAGCATTTATTTTCTATACGGAATATATCGCTGAATTTCAACATTAAAATAATATTTAAAAATTTTTCGAAATTAATTTGCATTAGAATCCAATTTCGGATTAATCTCGAAAATTAGTTTAACTAAAAGTTAGGCCACTTTTCGTCTCACATTAGTCAGCAATAAGTGAACGCCGGAAATGAAAAGGGCGTAAATCGATAATGAACTGCATGTTAATGAATGGCCTTTTGTTCGCTTCAATTAAAGCCAATGTATATTAGGGAGAGATTGAGTTCTCCTGAGCCTCTGTTCAGTTCATTTCTGTTCTATTGTGTATGTAGTGTCGTGTGTGTGACCGCTACTACTCTACCACTACTACTGTCTATTGACTCTAACCTAATCAGTAATAGATTTTTAATATTGTATGTCTTGTTGTGGTCGATGTTGTTTGGCTCCAAACCGACTAATTGTGTTTGGGTTTTGGTGTCTCTACCGATCCTAATGTAATAATAAGATATAACTTATTATGTGTTGTTCGCCAAACTAGCCTTTATTATGATATCCAGATAGCTATCTAACTGTGCTCTGCTCTCTGCCGGTACTGGCTCTGGCTCTGGCTCTGGCTATCAGACATAACTCCTGTCATACTATGCCAGCAATGCCTGTTTGCATGATTGGGATGAGCTCTCTCTGGCCGCTGGATGTGAATCCACACTCTTTTAGAGCACATATGGGATCTATTTATTGAATTTAATAGTAAATATCGGAAAATGAGTCACTGATAGTAGCTCTGGTAGTAGAGACCAACTTAGGAATTGTAGTTATTATCCAATCGTATAATCAAAACAATAATAATAATAAATAAATTGCAATAATATTGAATCGAAAAATATTTGAAAATTTATTATCAGTTTTAGTTCAATACCCAAAACGAATATAACATTAAAACTAATTAATATTTGTTTTTGTATTAAAACTTCTTTTTCATGAATTTGGTGTTGATTTTCCGGTGACAACAATCTAATTGATGACTACTTTTTCATTAGTTAATAGTTTACTATTTGTGTCATTATTTTCAGTTGCGATGAGTTTCAGACAAAATATTTATTTGTAGTCTAACAGGAATTTTGTTTTATTTTATTTTCATTTGATTTATTGCTGAATATATTGTTTGTGTACTTAAAACAGTTTTGAAATATTGAATTCTGTGATAAAAACTTTTTTTTATTTTTAATATTATTTAATTTATTGAATATTTTTTTAGTACTTTTTATTTTTCTAATGTTATCTAAAAATTGGAAACTTTATATATATTTTCATAGAGTTTAAGCTTTTTTTGTTTTATACAATAAAAAAGTGTTTTTATTACAAGAATTGTTTGAAAGTATTACTGAATTCCTATTATTGGAGTTATTCTTATCACTGAATTCTGTAGCAAAAAGATTGTTAAATTCAAAACAAAACAAAAATTATTGATAACAATAATAATAAAAAAAACTTTTATATACTCTTTATATTCGAAAAGGTTTTCGTTTCGAAATTCAAATTATTTTCCTATTGTTTCGATAAAATACATCATTTTATCCAACATTTCGGAATAAGTCGAAAATTTTGTATTTTAATGGCAAACAAAATATTGAAAATACGAGTGAGAAGAATGAGATTGAGTTGGAAACGAAAATATTATTTATATTACGATTTGAACTCTATTTCGCTTCAAATCTGATGTTCACTTAGTTTCTAATGCAAAGGGGAATGGAGTTTGAGATTTGGCTTAAGAGTAAACAAGAGACTGATTTAAAGTATGATTAATGGCATCAGAAATATGTTTTAACTTTCAAAACAATGTCATTAAAAAGTGTATTTATATTTAAAATTTAATTTTATAATATTCTGTATTACATAACAATATTTGGGGGAAAAGAAGAAAAAATCTTTTGTTTAGGCTATTCATGAAAAGCGCATATTTTTGTCATATTCTTAGCTTTTATATCGCTTGTGGTGTTTGAACACTACATAAAAGACAAATATATTTTTGTTATACTTTTTCTGGTGATAGAGAGAGGACAGAAAAGCCGAAATTTTGGCAACAATTTTGCAGCAGTAATATCGCTCTAAAAATAATAGCCAAAAGCAATTATAAGTTCTAACCATTTAGTCGACTGGAGAAGAGCAAGGGGAGATTATGCCATAAACGCGATGTATATAACAAAAAGTGCATTTTGTGTCACTACCACCAGTAGTGCAAAAACAACATTGACTTTCAGTGTTGAGAAGGCAATGCAAAACAGAATTTTCAACTTTTGGTTTATAAGAATTATTACAATTATAGCCACATCTGCACATCCGCTGCAATTAAGTGCAAACTTCAGCCTAAATGAGAATTTTTTTTATTTATTATAACAATTCTTAGCACAACATAAATGCTCTTAAATTCAATTTTTTCCCCTATTTTTAAATGTCTATAATTTATTGTTTTTAATTTTGTTTTTTCTCTCTTTGCTTCTATTATGGGAACAATTTTACCACTTTTTTAGTTTTTTTATCTCAAGATTTTCGAGAGTTTAGATTAGTTTTGATTTTTTAATTGCAAGAAATAGAATATTTTTTGTATTTTTTTGTATTGAGTACTAAATCAACAATTGGATCGACTCTTAAACAAAAATTTTTGATCGATTTGATGACTTTTGATTTGTTTTGGTTTTTAATACTAATTTTTATCATTTCAGGTCAGGTTAGATAATTAAAAAAATGTTTGAATGTATGTATAAATATAGTATTGAATTTAACTAAATTTTTTTGTTAAAGTATTTTTATTTTTATGATTTCCAAAATTTTTTATATCTCAGTAATAAAATGTGTGATCTGGTTCATATTTTTCAATTAAATGATATTAAATAAAAAATTTGCTAAGCAATCAAAAAGTTTGCAATTCAAAATATTTTTTGTTTAAGTATCAGATTAGTGAAAAATGTCATTAATATTAGTAGAACTGCTATTCACTTATCATATCATATGATTATTTCAAACTATATTTTGTCTCTAATTTCAAAACATTAAAAAAAGTCAATAATCTCTTTGAATGAATTGAATGCTAATAATGACATAAACTTTGTTTAATACATATTTTAAAAGTAATATTTGAAAAAATTACCATAAATTCTCTCTCGTATTCCCTTTAGAATACAGCTGTTTATCTCAAATAATAATCTTCTGTTGAATACAAAGTTGACAAAAAAAACTTTGAAATACTAAACACAAAATAGCAAAGCATTGCTAGAATTTATTATTAATGCAATTTAATTCTCTTCATAAATAATACTTTGAATTACTTGTTGATAGAATTGTTAATATTTCAGACAAATAATTACATTACTTCTGTTATTCTATAAATTAAGTTATTTATTAGGATTTTAAAAAAGTTTTATCAGATTAGAGTTTCTTTTACAAAAACAACTAAATCTCATAATTAATAGAGTTTTAAGAATTTTTAGCAGATTTTACAATAATTTGAATAGTTTTTTATTTTGTCACAAGTTTTAAACTAAACTTGTTTAGAAACATTGATAGAATTTAAATTGGAAAGACATATATTATTTATTAATTGCTAATATTATTTAGTATTCCATTCAGACATTTACTTTTTTATAACTATTTTCAATTTAAAATTCAATCATTATATTTCAAAATATGGTTTTACCGGAAATATGCACTTAAAACAAAAACTAATAGTTAGAACTATAGCACTATAGCAGTTAAATTATTTTTGCTTTTAATATTACTAAACCATAATTTTTGACATTAGAGAAAGTATTTTATTTGGAGAGAGAGAGAGAGAGAGAGAGCAGGAGAGAGAGAGAGAGAGAGAGAGAGAGAGCGCAGGAGAGAGAGAGCAGGAGAGAGGGAGAGAGAGAGCAGGAGAGAGAGACCGAAAGTGAAGAGTCATTCGTTTTAATAATTATAATCAAAAGGTATTCTCCAAACCATAGAATTAATGAATTATTTTCGCATAACTCATAAGTTTTGACGAAAGAGCCGAAAGTGTGAGAAAAAGAAATAATAAATTTGTCGACCTTTTGGCCATAACTACATTTTCTTCGCTATTCCTAATATAGCGTATAATTAAAAGAATTACTGTATTTAAGGAAAACATCTTTTCTCTAATAGAGAGTTAATCGTATTTTAATGATTAATGAATTTAGTTTCGATTTAATAAATAACAATATAAAAAATGTGGCCATCATTGTTCTGATGAGCAAAAAATGCTTTTATTTTCTATGACTCTGGCGTTGAGTATATTATTCGCAACAAAACTGAGTGATGTTTAGATCGTTTCGAGCATTCGGTCGAAACAGCGCTAATAAATGGTTTATATCTTTGAGAAACCGAAACAGAAGAGTGTCTTCGACTACACACACATCAGACATGAGTTAGATTTCACGAACACATCCGGCCCTCAATTAAAGGGTTCACTCGACTGAACGCATGTCTCTATGAACTATAAACAGTATATCAATCTATATATCATTTAATGTTAACTTACGGTACAGTTAATTGAACCGAAAATAAAAAACTGCTTTCATTTTGTTAGATATATAATAATTTCTTTTTTCAATTCAGTTTCGGTTTCTGTTTCCCAATTCAAAGAATGCTTTTTGTGTTTCGTCGCTCACTTTCCAGACATCTCTTTCCAATTGATTTGATTTATTATTTTTTCCGTTTTTAATATTTTTCCGTTTTATCTGATGATGTGATCAAAACTTTAAATCAGATTTTAATAACTTTTTTTGTCTGACAAATATTTTTTTGATTCAAATCTTATTGATTTGTCAGAAGTTGTTAATTGTTTGTAAAGATTTGTCTTTTGTTATACGCAACTCAACAATGCATTGCCGGTAATGTTAATAACTTTTAAATTATAGACACATTTGAAAAATAAAATACTTACTTGTTAGTCAGAAAGGGTTGAAGAATTGTCCTCTACTTTTGTGTCTATATTTCACGGTCTATGAGCTCTACTTTTCATTCCTTTGGGTTATATTTTAATTTTTAAGAAAATTATTAAAAAAAAATTTGAATTGAGTTTCAATGCTATACAAGAAAAAAAATGTTTAGCATTGAAAAATAAGTATAAGTAATAAAAGTATTATCAGATAAAGTGGAAAATGCTTAATACAATAGATTAGAAACTGTAGTATAAAATATATAGTAATTGTTGAGACAATTACAATCTGGAAAAAAAGTTTTGTTGAAGTGTGTAATAAATTATTTGACTAAACGACTGACAATTATTTAAGTTATTGATAGACATTATCATTAGACGTAAGAATAGCTGAAATAAAGTTGAAATATATATTAATATCAAAACTTAATAAAGAGTTTCAGTTAGGAAACTAAAGTAGTGAACAATTTCTTAAGAAAATGTGTCGAAACTGAAAAAACAAGCAAAAAATTTCTCAAATTATAGTAAAACTCATTACAAATAACACAATAAAGTTTGAGATAAAATATGAAGAATAAAAAAATAAAATTAAAATAAAAGTTGAGATCTTTTCATGCGATAGAGGAGACTCTGTTATAAGTTAAAAGAAAAAGAAATTATTTTTTTAAACTCCGAAAACAGTCTTTGTATAACATATTGTAATCTAAGTTCAGTTTTAAGTAGAGAAGAAGTTCGGGTTGTGTTTAGTGGCGTAACATTAAAGTTCTCATCAGGATAGTTAAGCCAAGAAAAAAAGATTCATTTTTTAATAGTTTAGATCATTTTTCATAATATGCTAAAAATCCTTTTGTCTGAAGCGTTCATAACTTATATTTTCATTTTTAATATTACTTTTTTCTCACTTCTCAGACGTTAAATGTCGTCTATATTGTAGTAGAGCATAGATAGAGTAGTGTTGAGGAGAATAAAACTGAAATAATTGTCATCCAAGCGCTCAGTCATGTAAAGCAAGTCTTCGAAGTCTTGTTTTGTTTGTACGATAATTGTGATAAAGAACTCAAAGTTTTATTTTTTTGTTTTTGTTGTTTTTCTCGGTTTGAAGACTACGTTTCCTTTGATTTTTTTATTACTTTTTTATATGCAGTCAAATCTGTACACAATTTCAATCTTTTTATTGAATTGAATTTTTGATTCATTATTAGTCAGATTTTTAATTAATTTTTCTAAACAATTGAATATTAATTCTTTACTTAACTTTTATTAAATGAACTTTTATTGTAATTAATTAAAGATATTATAATTAAAATCTATTTTTAGTTACAATACTATAGAGCAGACGAAGAAATGGTTTTAATTGTTTTCGAACTTGTTATTCAGTTTCAATTTAATTATTATTTTTATTCAACTTATTTAAATGTTGGGATAGTTTCGAATGGCTTTCGCATTCAATAACTGCTTTTCAGAAAAGTTGAACAAAAATAAAATTTTTGATAAAATCTTAATTGAATTTCTGGTAAATAATTAGATTTATTATTACGTATATTAGAAATCCAGATGTAATTGAGAAAACTTTTTGATAATCGCAAACAATTTTAATATAATTTTATTTTATTTTATATACTGTTTAAACATTACATTTATTTCAATAGTTATGAAATATTTCAATTCATAAGAGAACAGATGTTCAGAGACTGAGTGACACTTAAGTAACAGTAGGTATGTATAGAGAGTGATAGAGAATTGCTTTTTCGGCAAAAATTTTTTTATCTCAATTTCTTTTGGGATAATCAAACAAACAGATGAAGAATAAAATGGAAAATAATTCTTACTTTTTATATAGAATTAAATTTTTTCGTATGACTTAGTCTTATGCTTATCAGTCAAACAAATCATTTATTTCCGTCTAATCTAAACTACAGTAGATTTTAGTAAAGAAAATAATTTTTCACTTTTTCTTCTACTGTATATAAAATTTAATTTAAGTGTTTTTTATTATTATTAAACTGAAACACAATTTATTTTTTAATATAATTATCAAAAGTCACGCAATTATGGTTAGAATATATAAGTGATTTAGTTAACAGCATATGATTGCACATATGAAACGCCAGTTTCTCAACTACTTGTGCTCTCTCGAGCTCCAATGAGCATAATTTTATTCCCGGCTCATTTTTCTAAATTATCTGAAATATTAACCTAACGTCTAATGCATTGATAATTTGATTTTTTCGAAACCATTTGCTTAAATATTGAATTAAATACTGATTAGACACTTGTAATTAATGGCTTTCGAAATCTGACATTTAATTCGTTTATATTTTATTTTTACTCTTTTTCATTGATAACTTCGTTGCAGTTATTAAATAATTTAAAATTTTTTTGTTTTATGTTTTTGAGATAATAAACTTTTGGTTTTTATTTTGCTTTTTTCTATAGATAAGTTTAAAAATATTTTTTTTGCTAAAATATTTTTCAATCTTTCAATTAAATAGTAATGTTTTTAGTATTTGAGTTAATAATTTAGTCAAACAATTACCGGTTTTTTCAGGTTATCCTTAATTGAAAAATAAATATATAGAGAAAAGGCTAAGAACTCTTTCCAAAACCATCTTTGTAGAAAACTAGAATTAATAACTTGTTTTCGTGAAACTCTTTGCCAAATCTTACTTAGCACGCAAGATTTAACAGAGTAAAAAATTTCTCAAAATTCTGTCATTTTATAATTTTTTACTTGATATCTATTTTTGGGATTTATTACTCAAGTTGAAGTTCAAAAATTTGTTTTACCGTTATTTAGGGTCAAGATTATTTAAATGATATTTAATTTCCAGATTATTTGAAGACACTGTTTCTAATACACTTTTTTGCATACTAGACCACTAGGGGTTTAAAGTTATTTAGATGGAATTAAATAGTTTTTATTGATTATCGATTAATGTCAAATTATTCCCGGATTAAACTGTTTGGTTAACTTTTTTACTGTTAGTACACACAAAAACCATATATTTAAATTGAATTACGACCACATTTAAGATATTGTTATCTGATATATATTTTTTGGTAGACATCAAGCATAAAATATTCACCTGTTAATATTTTGTCATTGCAATGCATTGCACATCATATAGTTTGTGCATGCACAATATTCGTAACAATCGATTAGTTATTTGTTTTATATAACAAAAATAATATAAATGAACATGAAATAAACTCGCGACTAATTTAAGAAACATTCCCCAAGACGGTTATGAGAACAGACTAAGGGTTTACTCAATATTTACTTTTTTTTATATTTCTCTAACAAATTAAAAAATAAAAACCGAAAGACTTTTGCGACTCATTTCTAATCCAGTTATAGATTGTATTTGTTATCTCATAGAATATAATTTTATTTGTGGACAAAACTAAGTCCCGGAAAAGTTTTTAATGATTGACAATAAATATTTAAATGGAAATTAAAGTTATCTTTATTTTAAAACTTAAATATTAATAGTTATATTAAAATGTAAGCATATTTTCTTGTGGCTAATTTAAATTAATTAGCCAATTTAGTTTTATTACTTAAATATTATGATTATATACATTAGTAGAAACAAAAATATCTAATTTATTGCTTAAATTCGGTTTTTTCGAAAACAGGTTAACTAAATAAATATTTAAATTAATTCGAGAATTAGGTGAAATGAAAAGGGTTTAAAAACAATTTAAATGCTAAGCGTTTGTAGTAAATAAATTCTTTTTTTATTAATGATTTTTTATCAATTTGTATAATTTGTAAAAATCTAAATTTATAACAATTGATGTATAGTATGTTGGTTTAAATGTGTCGGTCGATTACTTCCTCGGGTGTATAAAAAATAGCATTAGATTAATGTGAAAATTGCCAGAAGTTTAAGACATTAATAATCCAATCAATCAGTAATAAAACAAAATAGAAATACGAATAAGTAGTTTATGTAATAGATTCTCATCATTCGAATCGATTTATTTTTTTTGAAAATACCCGAAAGGAAGTAAAATTTCTTCATAACAACGAATCAGATATAAGTGATAATTAGGTTTTTAAATCCGAAAATAAAAAATATTCAAATAATATGTTTTGCAATCAAAACATTAAATTTAAAAAAAGTCTATAATTTGAGACATCTTTTAACGTTAACTAAGATTGAGATCTTTGCCAAACATTTCTTTAGGAATGTTCGTGACCTAACTGTGCAGAACAGACAGTCAGTGTCTGAGCAGTGGCACAATATCAGGGTTGGACAAGGAGGGGGGGGGTAGTGTAGTCAAAATACCCAGATTACTTTGAAGATTTGGCAAATACTTTCTTGTGAGTTTTTAGGTACTCAATAGGTACTGGTCTATATGCAAATACTCGCAGGCAAGTTTTTTGGTGCAAATTTGGATTGAATTCATGTAAAATAAGTAAATCTAATCTAAATTCTGGTTAAATACAGTTTAAACGGATTAAATTGCTAAAATGGTGGGAAAAATGTCTGCCATTTTACTCCTATCTATACCACCCTCCTTGACCAGACCTTGGCTAACCCTGCTCAATATAGTGACCATTTGGACCAAACAGATTACAAATACCATTATATAAATAAATAAATATAATTAAATTAAATGAAATGAAATAGAGTTTTAGTGTAGATCTCGAATAGAGTTTTGACTACACTATAGAACTGAGAATATATCCGTCTCTTTGTTTCGTTTACATTAATTTAATTAATTATTCGAATGGATATTACCTTTGCATTAGAGACCAATTAGTTTATTATATGAAATCTCGTTATTCTTTGTATATGTATATATATATTAAGTATATATATATATATATGTTTCTACTTATACAGTATATAGTAAGTAGAGAAAAGACAAAGTCGTTTATAATTGTGTATAAATTGCGGATTTAATTCCACAAACGAGTGAAACGAATGGAAATATTCGCTTCGGGTATAAGACAATTGATTTGTGAGTTTTAATATTGTGGACAAGAATTGTGGCGTAAAATGCAATCGAAATACTTATTTTCAATTTATAGATATGTCACAACAGAACTCTAGTATAATATGTTTGAGAATTGGTTTTAAATACCAAAGCAAACATTTTCAAACATTGCCTATTATAATATGCCAGCGCTCTAAACCCTGGATGTTTGGGCACAGGAGTAGTATGAGATCTGTTATGTAATTGATTTGCTGTTCGTGACTCCAAACAAACGAAAAAAAAGTTTGAAAGAAAAGAATTCTCAATTCAATCAGTAGCTGAAGATTTATACAGTTATTTCCACAATAAGTATTGCCGACAATACATATAAACCAATTCTCTAACGCTTTTTGTGTATTCATAATGAGATGTAATAGTGAGTCGAGAATAGAAGCAAAAGTGTATTGAAGTGAACGGAAAGTATAGATTAAGTGAAGAGAAGAAAACAAATTTAGATGTGATGTGAAAAATGAGAAAATAGGCAAAAGAGTGAAACAAATTTCGAACACAAAGACTCATTGAGTTGGGAAGTGAGAGATGAAAATCTTATCAATAGTTTTTCGCTTCAAATGCTAATCCAATTGCTTAGAGTCGGAGTTGTTTTGCATTTTTAATCTTATTTTTTAAAACTACGCAATACTGTTGTTGTCGAACAGAATATTCTGTTATATTCTCTAAACAAAGTGAAAGAGAATTTCTCTTTTATTTTTAAACAGAATTTTCAAACATATCACACGTTTTCGGATGTGTTCTCTGTTTGCCTACACTTCTGGCGCTATTAATCATTGATTCTCTGGTGTGAAGAGCACTAGAATCTAGAGATACAGTACTAGAAGAAGAAGAGCTAAAACTATACTAACAGGTGTACTATAAAAACACACATAAATACATCAAAATTTTTATTTATTTCGTTCGTAAAATTGGAATTTGTTTAACACTGTTTGTGTCCGACATAAGTGAACGACATTATGTACCCAATCTAGCCAATTTAGCTAGATCCAATTAGTGCCTTTGTCTTTCCAATCAAATGTATTATAAATTTTGTGATAAATTTTTATGAGGGAACACAATATTATTTATTTTTTCTCATTCAGCTAATTGTACTCGTGATACGAATTCAGATCAATAGTATAATTAAGTTTTCGCCTCATTATGTGTATTGTATTGTATGTTTGGAACAGATTTTTATGATATAATGATTGTTGACATTCGCAATGAGTGCTCAAAATCTAATTATGAAACAAAAAGCACTCATTTATATGAACAATCATTTTCATTATTGCTTTTATAACTTGATTAATTTGTTTATAATAATTATCCAAATTATCATCACATTTCATCCATTCTAATTTTTTATACAGTAGTTAAATATTTGGATAAAAAATTCTTTATTTACTTCTTATGGAATAATATTTTACGTATAATCAGATGAAAAAATTAAAATTTTCAAAACAATAGTATATTTTAGTTTGAATTTTATTGATTTCTATTATTACAGTATATTTTATGTACTAAATCGAAATATTTTTTAAAATATAAATTTTTATTTATACGTCTGGAATATATGTCAACTCAGCCGACATTCTTATATTTCATAATATATTCGTCATTATTGTCTATAAATTTCTTTTATAGTATTTTATTTAAGGGCAATAAAAAACATCAAAGTCTTTATAATCTGTCAATCAGTTTAGAACATAAAATCGTTTATTTCTATTTTAACACATAATTACACGAATATAAAAGTGAATTTCAATGCCTCTTAAAAATGTTTCTCAAGTGTGAACACATTTTTTTGATTAATAGTTATTTTGTATTTACAATCGAAAGCGGAACTAATTTTTATTTAAATTTATTTTCGAACTATAATAAACAATTGAATTGAAATTATTGTCTAAATAATTGTCAACTTGTCTCTCCCAATGTCTGCTCAGGTGTCGAATCGCTACAAATGGTGCGAATAGTGTCTCCGGACTACGTCAGAGCTGGTGATCCCCTTTGGCTGAACTGTAGCTGTGATTTACAATTACATCAAATCTATTCAATCAAATGGTTTAAAGATAGTCAAGAGTTTTATCGTTTTATTGTTAGTGAAAAAGATTATTCGCCAAAAACTTTCTACAATACGACTGGTATTTATCCGGACGTAAGTAACTATAATAAAGAGAATAACTGAAAGAAAAACTAAAAGAACTTCAAAAGTCTAAAGACACACAAAATTAAAGTTATTAATCAATTGACCAAAAAAATTAAATAACTTTTTTAAGTGAGAATTACTGTAATTTGTATCAAAAGAGAAGAGAAATTCTGGCTTTGATTCAGAGCTAATGCATGTATTGATTGCTGAAATGAAAGAAAAAGAAATTTTAATAGAAATTCTTGGATTGAAATCATTATTCTTTTTGATAATAATTGAGTTTTTTATTCTTTTTATTTCTATTCGTTTAACAACACATATATCTAAAGTACTTCCAGAAGAAGAGAACGACAGAAAACGAGTGACAGTTCACTCATTTCCTCATAATTTAACTAAACTTTTAATACTATTATATTATTAAATATTTGGCACAAAATATCACTGAATCTGTTGTAAATTATTCCTAAATATCAGTTAAGTTTATGAACTGTAAAATTGTTTATTACTATTACTATTATTTTCAACTTTTTATTCTTTAAATGTATTCAAACTTCTCTTTTTGTAAAATAAGAAATTCTATTCTTTTTTCTGAACTTCAAATTTGTTTCAAATATTCATCAAAACAAATGTGAGATTTCTTTCTTTTATTGAGAATATTAGATAATTTTTAAGACATTTTTTATTATATTTTTTGAATTTTTTTTTTGCAATTAATTTCCGACAAAACAACAAATTATTTTACTATTAGAGAAAAAATTGTTTGCATTTAAAGAAAGATTAAAAGATTTTTATTTTGAATTACGAAAAACAAGATTTTTTCCTAACATTTAAACATTACATACATTTTTGTATATATAGACAAAAAATTTATTTTAAAGTGATTTATGGCAAAGGATTTGCTCCGTTGTCATTCTTTATGATAATATCTGAAACAAATCCTTAAAATGAGTATTTTTTCGCTCAAAAGTTCAAAAAATTATAATTTATTCGATATGTTTGCATAGTTTTAAAGGAATGACATTTTTATGTTAGGAAAAAATTATTAAAAGTGATATAAAGACAAAGTTTTGGAAAAATATATTTAAGAAATATTGGCGAATATTTTGTTAGATTTACAAAATATTAACTAGACAAAAGTTTAATCTTTTAAAAGTCGAAAAAATCAATATTTAAACAAAAAACTAAAACTTTTGATCATTAGAGAACAGCAAACTCTGACCGACTGAAAAAGTTAAACTGAACAAGTCGGTTAGTTTATGACCTCAATGTATAAATTACTCTATATAAATTTTGCATGTTAATTAATTTAATTAGTGGAAACTAAGTATTAAAATGAGTATTTAAATTGTTGGATAGATTAATTTATGGAAACTAAAAATGAAAAAAGTTTTTTAATTCTCTAATTCAAAAAACATAATTGTTTTGTAGAGAAGGAGTTATTTACGATTCAAACATTTTACAGATACGAGAGATAAGATTTGAAAATGTTTTTAAGCTATTTATAACTGTTTAACTTAAATGCATTTTTGAAACTAATGAACTTTTTTTTTGCTTAATAATTGATGTTTTTATGAAATATTACTTTAAATTACTTAATGAGATATGAATGCCATTAATGCCAGGCCTCGACATCACATTTGGGAAATATATATTTGGAAAAAACCGATTTCCATACCGAGGGCAACTACAGGTGCGAAATATCATCCGAAGACACGTTTCAGACACTCGAAGACATGAAATACATCAAAATTTATTGTAAGCAATAAATTTCAATTTAATTTCTTGTATTTTCAATTTCGAAAACCACATAATATTTATTGCAAACCATATTTGCATTCAGTTTCTATCGAGTTTATTTTAATGAAAACTACTGTATATTCTCTAGAGTTTTGACTTTTTATTCCCAAAAAGAAAAAATGTATTTTAGATTAGAATTTTGATTTGAAAATAAGGTTTTTCTCTCTTTTTATATTTTGAATATAAAAGCGAAAATTAAAAACTAACGAATAGAATGAAAAACTATTTGAATAAAAATAATTTTTTAGCGATAATAATAATTCTTGTGTCAGAATATGTCTAATAAAAAGTCGTTCAAATAGTTAACGATCGAGAATATGATAAAATTTATTTCTCATTACATTTACATTTAATAAGTTATATAAGAATTTTTTGGTTAGTAATGGCTAATAAATATCAGTTGGAAAAGAAATTTAAAGTTAAAAATTTCGGCTCTATTCCGGATATAAAAGATATTCTAATTTTTATTCCATATTATATATAACTGAATCTAAAGATAACTTACAGTAAGAGTAAAGAATACACTATTTTCTCAAAGAATTTAATGCATCAGTGCTTTACTTTTGTGATAAATATTTTTTATCAGATTTTTGTTTTGTTTAAATTTATGTTTTTCCAACTTTTATATATTTATTTCTTTAAGATCCTGTGAACTCATTAGTTATTCTAGTGTAAAAACTTTTTTGTTTTTTTTGTTTTATTTTTTTTAATATAAAAAGTTTGAAAACTGTTGTAGACTTTAGAGATTTAGCTCTTTTCCACTGCTCGTATCATTAGAAAATGTAATTTTAGTTTTGAAGTCAGTTTATGTTAATTTATTCTCATTATCAAAACTTATCATTCCATTCAACTACCAGTGCTCTCACCAAAAGATTTTCGATTGTTTTGTTAGTTTTGTATTGTTTTGTTTTGGTAGTCAACTAACTAAACATTAAATAATAGGAAAAGTTTACATAATTAACAAAAATTTAGAGTAAAATATAATTGAATATAAAGTTTGAAAACTTTGAAATTCTTTGAGAATCTATGAAAACCTTTGAATATATATTAAAATTTTGAATCTCTTGACCGCAAAACAGATGTGAAGAACTCAAGTCATACGAAATGTCAGACAATATATAAAATATAAAGTTTTGATATTTATTCCGAAAACAAAAAGCAATAATTCGTTCAATTTTTCTCTATATATAATCTTTTGGAATATATTGTATATAATCTTTCGTTTCTCTTATTCTGAAACTCTAGCCTTCGATTCGATACTAAAGATTTGATTCCTATATATAAGCCATAAAAATAGTTCATCTTTTCATCATTTATTCTCATAAAATTGTCTCTTTTTTCTCCTATTTTTGTTTTATTTTTGAATTTCTGATTGTCTGCTCACAAATCCCTTTCAAGAATATGAACTTTTGTTTTGTTGTTGTCTTTTCGCAAACTTCAATTCATTTTATTTTTTTTATTTCTTTTTCTTTTTTACTTTCAAAATCATCTCCAGTTTTAATATCAATTTATTTTCTGATATACTATACGACAAAAATCAGATAATAAGAGCAAAAATCTATTTATTCGGAAACAAAACTATATCTCCATTAATAAAAGATAGAGAAAATAGTAAATCTAATAAAAAGTTTCTCCGGATTTAAAGTTTAAATTCTATTAAAAACTAATTACGAAAACGTGAATAACTGTAATAAAAGGCAAATCATAAAAACTATTCATTTAAAAAGAGCTTATTTTTTCTCTACTTATATCAGATTAATGTATTTAATAAGAGATGGAAATTGTTATCGATTTTTGTCATTAGAAAAAACTCGTTAATTATATTAACAAAAAAATATTTTCCAAACAAAAGGAGGAAAAAATTAATGAAATGAAAATTACATCGATTTTGAACAAATGAATTACAGAATATATATCAATAAAAATTGATTTGTCTATCAAATAAAGAGAGCGAAAAAGAATTAGTATTTGATTTCTAATCATAAAGTTCTTACGAGTCTTATAACCGAAACAATAACCAAAGCGTCAAAAACCGAATATTCAGTATATTCTTTCGGTTATATTCAGTGCATTCTTAGTGTTTGAGTTCTTAGAATGTTATATAACTATAACAATAATACTTAACATTTATTAAGCCATTTAGAGACGAGTCAAACATTTATTATTATTTTTGGCGTACGTAGAGTCGGCACTATCTATAATCAGAAAACCTAATCGTATGGATTGAAAAATAATTGAAATCGATCTGAGCTTCCACTCGATATATGCCAACTATTTACCATAAATGCCATAATATGAGGAGAACCGCTGTTTTTCCGCTAACTGTGCTGTCATTATACTCTGGATCTGTGCTGTCACTAATCCCAAGTGCATAATAAGTACACAGATATTAAAGATGAATACATGAGATGTTCCCCAAAACCAATACATATACTCTATTGCAGCTAAAATAGCTATTATTCTAATGATAGTTAAGTACTGATAAACATCACTAAAAAATGAATGGATGTATAAATGTATGCAAAGACAGAAACAAAAGCTTTTTTTAAATACAAATCTTTTATATAAGAAATATATGAATGATATTTGAGATGCAATTAATTTAATTTTATATTACGTCGTAATGTATCATACTGTATTTGAGATTTTTTACGACCTAAACAATAGTTAACTATTTTTTATAGTTAGTCTACCGTAACATCTAAGACAGAATAATATACATAATTAATATTTCCGTTGAATTTCGTTTTTATCAATAATTAGATATCTTTAAGACAAATGTAAAATGTTTTTCTATATAAGAAATTAGAGCTAAAATTTGGTCCAAAACTTAATTTATATAATTAGATCTTTTTCTGTATCTCTTTTGAATTTATAATATTTATTATCAGAAAAGAAAAGTTTTAGGAAAAGTCACTCCAATTCAGGTCTACTATTCATTTAATGCGTTTTTATGAGTTTGTTATTTACAGAATAGAAATAAATTTTATGAGAGATTTAATATCATAATAATGTTTATGAGTTAAGCGAATATAATAAATAAAATTGTCTTTGCGACACAAAAGCAGACCTTCTTGTTATAATCTAACGAGTACCATGTACAGTATATAAAAATTTATACTCTTTATTTAATTGTATGATTGAAATCAATTTTGACGCAAACTATATAACACCGTATTCTCAGAGTTAAGAAAACATTAGATTCTTATACTCTCTGATCGAGTCATTATAATCGCAAAGATAATGCGAGAGAGCTTTTAAAAAATTAAATTCTTATTTTGGATTTTTTGTTGTGTAAAAAACAAATAGATTTTTTCCATAAGTAATTATAGAGTTTTTGCTCGACTTTATTCTCGAGTTGTCTCTTATACGGAGCTCGAGAACCAGAATGTATTAAAGTGTTTGTATTTTTGGGTTAATTTGAGTTTTTGACTCTTTATAAACTTAGATAATTATCACTAATTGATATGTAATTAAACTTTTAATTATACAAAATGTAAACAAAATCTCACTGAGAATTTGGGTGAGATTTCGACGCAATTAAAATTTTCGATTTTTAGAATGATTATTTTACTTTTTTAAAGAATATTACACTAGAATTGATTTTTGAAAATATATTAATGAAAGTTTGAAATTATTTTTAGATTTCAAAGTTTCAGTTAAGGATTTATAAACAAACTTTATTTTTTTAATTTTAATAAACTGGTAAATAGTTTTAATTAAATTAATATCACTCTGGTGGGTTTTGTAAACTGTACATGCTAGATGCTAGAAGCACATACACTCAAACTTATTAATTGTTAATAAAGTTTTAGTTAATTATATATAATAATAATGTCTAGTGTTGTCTACTGTACTGTACAGTATAGGCACAGGGATGGGGACCACCCAAACAAAATTATATACTTATATACTTTTTCAATGTTTGAAAATATGATTTAAAAACTTAATTGACATTTGAGCTCATATTGAGTGATAAGTTATAATTATATGAATCGACACAAAAAATGATCCTAAAATTTCAGCAATTTTGTCGACGCAATGATGTATTGTTTGAAAAATGTTTTTATATCTCAAAAGTCGATCGTTTTGTGTGCCGATAGACGTATAATATTTAAGTATTTAAGTGTTGGATAAGCGCTGGCCATCAGAGCGCTGTCATATCTGTTCACATCTGTCCACTTCACACACGTATCGCCAAATTCACGGCTCGTTTGCTTCGTTTGCTTTCAAAGCTACAGAAACTCCTATATTCGAGACTCATATCAATGATATTAAACTGGAGACACATATATACAGTATATACTCTATTTGACTATCAATAATATAACTAAGTTTTCAATTTTGCTTTCGGGCCTCACAAACAAACCACGAATAATATTAGAGTTATATATACAATGTGTTGAGTGACGGAACCATTAGTTTTATCAGGCGAAAAGTTTAGACACGAAATCTTTTGTTTTTTATCCATTAGACATCATATTATATAAATTCTTTTGACTATTGATTCTATTGACTGACAAACGCCAAAACGCAATACAAATATTTAAACCAATATTTTATGCTCTTATTCAATGGAATCCATTAACAAAATATATATACTTAGAAAAAGTATAAGAAAAGTATAAAAAGTATAAAAACTGTTTTAAATAAATTTCGAATAAGCTTTTGGTAAAAATATATATTTTTTGATTATAATCTGTAAATTCAAACTATTTTTGTACTACTTTCCACATAATCTAAAAGTCATATGCATTGGAAAAAATTCAAAAGAACTAATTAACAAAATAACTAACTGTGCAGTCGAGATGTGTCAGTTGAATTTTTCTAATGAAGAAAAGTTTGTTTATATAAACAGTTTTTGCAGTAAATTCTTGTTTGAAAAATAGATAAAACCCGCAGCGTATATCACAATAAAAAAAATATATGAATTGCAACCAAAATATATATTTTATTATTTGCTTTGACTGGCTCAACAACTATTCGCAAAAAGAAAAATATTTAAAATTTGGCTCAAAAATCGAGGGATTGAGAGAAGAGGTCCTATTTTATGGGTTACGCCACACAATGTATGGCTCATTTGTATCCACACTTACGGAGCGGAGTATATATATCACAGAAATAGGAGTCTGGCCCTCGTGTGACCCATCGTGTATAGCCTGTCAATTGCCTTCGAATCCCCCTCTCCTTTAGTCAGTGCATAATATGGCTTATCATCAAAATTAGTTGAGTTTGAGAGCAAAGAATTTTTGTGTCCTTTTTATTAGTCAATAGTGAAAATAGCTTTTCTCGGAGTCTGTATTGAAAGTGCAGTGAATTATAGCAATAAATAGTACGAAAAAAGCGCTGATTCACTCATTCACTCTTAATAATAATAATATGAATTTATTAAAAATATCTCAATATATAAAATATTTGAATTTGAGCCGAACCCCAATCCCGAACCGTCGCCCAAAATGAAATTTCTTTTTATTGATTTGCATCTAATCTAAACTTTTCTTTTTGTGTGTATTTGCAAATATGATCCATGAAATTCATGCAATATTTATGGATTGAATATTAAATTTTTTTCTCTCTTTTTCATTCAATTTTTGGGGTTTTTTTTCATTTGACTCCAATTTAATAATTTATTCGTTTAGTTATAACTTTTGACTTTAATTATTGGCCTCAAGTTATTTGAATGTATTTATGTGTTTCGATTAGAGCTATTAGTTTGTCGTAATTACTATTATTATTGATAATAATTCTTAAATAATATTTTACTTTTAATAGTATTAAAGTTTTTTTTATTGATAAATCATAAGTCAGAAAAAAGTATTAATTTTTTTCGATATTTTTATCATTTTTTAGTTTTAAAATTTTTTGCTATAATTTATGTCTATTTTTTTATTAAGATTTTAATTTCGAAGTTTGATATAAAAAGGAAATTATTTTTAATATTAAGATATTTTTCTACATTAAGTGATTTATACATTCATTCATCTAATGCACGAACAGTGAAGGAAAGTCTTAATTCCATTCATTGCATACAATAATCATAGATCACAAGCAAATATAATAAGTTATAACATTTTTTCTCTCATACGTCTCATACTTTTTAATTTAATAATCACTTCCATTCTCTCTATGATATCTAAATTTTTGTATTTCTATCTCATAATAGACTTATATTTTATTTCTCAGTGGAATTGAAAAGAGAATATCTTTTATTCTAATTATATTTTTCCATTGTTTGTAACGTATCTAAAAATATATATACTTTTCCTAAACTAATGCAAATTTTTCTCATTTTCTAATTTTTTAGTTTAATAGCATTTTTGTCCTTTTATTACGTCAGACGATCAGTCATTCTTCAGCCCTCCTATTCTTCAGATCCACTCTCTTTCTGACACTTCTATACCACTTAAGTCAATCCCTTCGACTCATCCATTAATTCATAGTTTCTGGTTCTCTATCTCTAAGAGATTAGAATAACTTTTTCGTTCAATTGAATTGTGACTAACTTTTTGTTGGATTAACGAAAATACTGTTTATATAACAAAAATAGTCAACATTTTCATCAAATCAATACCAAAAGCGATCTCTTGTCAGAGTTTTAGAGTAGATTAAGAATGGGATCAAAAATAAAGATACGGTTTATTCATCTGGAGATTCGGTTCGACTCATCTTTGCTTTACTTCTGTACTTCAGATTAGTTTCGTTTCTGATTCGAGAGATTCTTATCATATCTTCATAATTAAAATTAATTGGAATATCAAATAAATATATAATAAATAATTGCAACTTAAACCCAATGTCATGAATATGTTTGAAAATCCGGTTTTTATTTACAATATCTTATATTTTATTGAATTTATTTAGATTTAATAGTTGTCGAAAAAATCTATAAACTGATGAATATTTTCTATACACAAAAAATCGAATCTTCTTTTGGTCTTTTGGTAAAGAATTTTATTTTGAAATTCACTAAAGAGTCTTTGAAAGCCATTTATTTTCATATTTAGATTTATTCAGTGAAAGAGCTATATATCTAATTCGAGTCAAAGTTAAGCCATAGATATATTTCAATTTATATTTATTTTTTATTGAAAACTACACATCGTTTCAGGTTTGAGAGAGAGAGGGTGAGAAAGAGGGCAGGAGAGAGAGAGAGAGAGAGAGAGAGAGAGGGAGAGGGGGGGCAAAGGAGAGAGATCAGGAGAGAAAGAGAGAGAGAGAGATTAGGGGAAATAAAACCGGAGAAGGGGAGAGAAAGAGAGAAGAAAAGAGATGTAACGAAAAAATCTTTATAAATAATAAATTTATTTTTACACTTAAAGCATATTTTGATTTTGATAATAATTTACTTAATATTTATGAAACATTTAATAATACTTTACATAAACAGTAATTTATTTGCGATATTTTGTCTCAATTTTTCTTTTGTTTTGCAAATAAGCCGTCGGACACAACAAGAAGATATATTACAGAATATTCTGAATATAGAATAAAGTTATATAATCTAACATCTGTTTGCCTTTGAGCCAAACTGAGCGCTCATTTTTATAGCTACCAGTGCTTTAGTAACAAATTTTCTTGTATATATTTATCATTGAGTCCTAAAAAAACTTTTTTTCAAAAGTATTCTTTTGGAAAAAATCAATTTTTACATTACTGTGCACTTAAAATCACTTTCAGATAATTTTAGGGTTTTATGCATTTTTTCTTCGGATTATCAGTTCGTCTAATGAGAAAACTTGAGAATTAAAGCAACAAAAAAGTAGTTAAACGAAAAACCGAAAAAACATTCAATTGCTATAAATCTTAGGAATCCTTTCGCTTTTTAACTAAAACTTTTATTCTTTTCTAAAAATAAAAACTAAGAAATGTATTCATTATTGATATATAGATAAAAACTTTGGAGTCGACTATCGAGTAGTTAGAAATTGAGTGAATTTGAAGAAAAGTTGTACTTCTTTTACATAAAAGAGTTTTTGTAATAAAATTTAATACTTAGGAGAATAGAATCGCATATAATATAAGTTATATATTGCGCTCTCATATACTCTTAGGTAGGGGATAGGCAGAGGCATAGGCTGATGCTGAGGCACTGGTAGTTCGGATATAGCCGTAAACAACCGGTATCTCATTTACTCGATTCTATTTCCACATATACTCCGGGGATTCGGTTCTCTCCGTCGACTTTACATTGAATAATGATATTTAGATGTTTGGGAACTACTCTTCAATCATAATATTAAGCCATAATAGCATTGAATATTTTCTTATATATATATAAATATTAAACAGAAATTTTGAAACCATTATTATAATAACTACACAACTCACTGATGACTGCGAATAAGTCAATAATTCCTATTCATATTCTATAGATTATTGCATAGATTACATCGATTTTCGATCGAAAAACTTATTTTTATAGAAAAACTTTTTCTTATACTTTAAAAGTTTGTATTAGATATAAGACTTAAATCCTTTGTTTAATTAAAATCTTTTGAATTAATATTTTTAATTTTATGAACGCTTTTTGAATTTTTTGTTTCAAGAAATTCTTATAAAAAAGTCGTTTAGAATTAATTTATCGATTAATTATTTTTAAACATTTCTCCACAACACAGAAAAAAAATCTAATTATTTTGTATTTCAATCGCTTTAATGCATTGTTTTCGCTTCAATTAATTGCTATTAATTAGAGTGAATTAAAAACATTAACTCTTTTATAGAAAAAATTGTGCATCACTTGAATTGCACGTAAGGTTAACAACACTTTCGAATGATTAGGAGAAAAATGTTGTGTTTCTGAAAATTGAAATTTCAAAAACATATTTCTATTAGAGTTAGTGACTGAATGCAAAAAATATCAAATTCTTAAATCTTTTTAAATGTTTGAATTGTGAAAATATGAGAAATTTTATTACATTATTATTGAAATTATTATTAATTAACTATTTTTCCAATCGATTCGCACAGTAATACCTAAAGACCCGAATCCCATAATAATAGGCAAAAAATCGCAATACACTGTCAATGATGGCGTGAACCTGACCTGCACTTCCCCGCTCTCACTACCGGCCGCCCAATTATCAGCCACTATTGAGGGCCAGTCAGTGAACGGGCCGGACAGCCGATATCAGCACCGAATCTATCATCAAAGTTATGAAAACAATTTGATTATGACTTCGATTAACATACAGTTCCACTCAAGACAACTGTCGACGAGAAAGACATTCGAATGCACTTCAGCTATAGTTCACAAACAGAATCGAAGCACAGAAATCAATTTGTGGACTAAACACAAGAATTTACAATCAATTGATAACAAGCAAGAAAATATTTTTTATACCGACGGTAAGAATGATTGTTCCGGTTTGTTTTTTGCTTTTTTTGTTTTTGTTATTTTTTTGAAATATATATTATTTTTTTAATCAGATTTTTTGCGATCTTTATTGTATTTGTTGTAAAAAGAATTCAAATTTTAATTTACATTTATATTGCTTTTAGTCGAAAATATTATATTCTTTTTTTTATTATTTTTTTTTGTAGATTTTTTCACATTTTTTCGGATTTTTAGCGATTTAATGCAAAATATAATAAGTTTTGAGTTAAAAATCTAATTTTATAGTCATATCTTGTCTTGGTTCTTTTAAAATAAGAAATGTATAGAAATTTTTGTTATAATTTGATTTTTCATTGGATTCGTCAAAAATCAGAGCTTTTATAGAGTTAACAATAAATTGTTTGTTTGACTAAATTGATTGCCTCTTAAACCGAACAATTTTAGACAAAAATCTATATATTTTTAAGATAAACTGTACAAAACTATAATGAGATAAAACTTTTTCAACTATAAGTAATATAAATTACTTGTGAATTGTCTACACTTTATGTCGTAAATTGGATTCAATTTCCGAAAAAACAATCATTTCTATTATCCAAGTATTAGAAGTTTAAACACAAAAAGAGTAAATTAGGAAAAAATAATCGCAAAATAAAGTTTATGTCCGAATGAGTTGAAACATCAAAATTAGTTGATTTAAGCAATAGATTCGCTACAAATAGTATAGAAATTCTTTACGATTCACATAATATGTATAGTTTTAAATCGCATTTAATCCATAGGTAGAGTCGGAGTACAGTTAGGATTGAAACGATGCGCTCGAATAGAGAATATATTATCCAAATGAGTAAAACCTCATTAAGTTTTGTCAAAATGAATTAAAGGGAGTAGTCATCCAATAGTGACTTAATTTTGGTAAAAGTCTATACAATATCAGATTCACTGAACAGTAGTTTTGAGCCGAATATAAACGCATTTCTATTTTTCAACTCAAAAGCCTTTCCGCTATTATATTATTTGTGTTAAAAGGAATTCCAAGCATTTGATGATCTTTTGAGCAAATTTTCACAATAAATACATTTTACTTAACATTAACAATATTTTTGTTTGAAATATCTTTCCTTATATTTCGCTTAAGTTTAGACATAAATTATCATTAAATTTAATTTTTCACTCATTTGAACCCGTCTTTCCATTAATGCAGTTGTTGTTAAGCTAACTATTCGTTTGGATTTTGTTAACAAATAGTGTTTTCTATTAAATTAAATTAAGAATTTGGATAAAAAACATTCTAAACATTGAATGAGTTTTTAGTTGAATTATAGCAATAGTTGAATAGGAATGTGATTACAGTATATATAAAATAATTACTTTGCATTATATGTAAATTAATATAAATTTTAATTTTTTGTTATACAATAACAAAAACTAAAATTCTTATTCTTTTAAAAATTTATTTTTAATAATTATTTATGTCTGTAGTGTACTGAGAGTCTGAGACTATTATTAGTTTAGATTGGAGAATTTTTGTTATTTCTTCAAATTTTCTTTGCATAAAAATTGATTTAATATTTTTAATTAAAAATACAAAAAATCTATTATTAAGTTTAGATTAAATCTTAAACAAAATTCTCTTTTATATTGAAATTAAGATTTTTCTCATTTTTTCTTCTTATGATCTCAATTAAAATGATTAATAGTTTTGTCTTAAGTTTTTATTTTGAAGTTATTTTATTCGGTCGGAAGTGTTTGTGGTCTAATATCCAACTAAATTGAATAAAAATTCTATTATTTTGAAAGCTATTGGAATATAATTTAGAGAATTTGTTGGCGAATAAAAAACATCAAATCCTGTATTCATAGAAGAGTTGCAATTCTTTTTTGAGGAGAATTTCCGTTCTTTTCAAATTTAATCTGATTTAAATGTGAAGTCACTTAATGCCTATATTCCGGTGCCTTTGACTCGAGTCGAAGACCAAATTTTTCTCCAATACTCTCCCGTCTCCCTAAAAAAGACTTTTTATATGTAACTAAAAACTGTTTATCATAATTGATATCTTTATATAATAGACTTATTTTTGCTCATATTTTATACAATAATTTATTTTTAATTCAAACCAAAAATCTGAATAAATTTCGATGAAAAGCGATGAATGAGTTAAGGAATTCATGAGTTCATTAGGAATTCATACTTTGATTATAATGTTTGAAACGTAAAATTAATGAGAATTTTTGAATTCGGAATTAAATTTAAATTAATTAAAATTTTTGATATAATTACAGATAAGTTAATAGACGAGAATCAAACGCCAGAGGATTCATCTGAGCCGACAATCCTGGGTCTGAAGCCGACCTACAGTTTGGGCGAAGTGGTGAACATCACGTGTGTGTCGTCCCGGTATAGACCAGTGCCAGAACTCAAGTGGTTTATTAACCGACAAGAAGTTGATTCGAGATATTTAACGCAATCGAAGCCCCAGTCGTATAGCGACGGCTATGCCGTACAGACTCTCGGCTTAGTATATGATTTGCAAACAACAAAACCATTGAAAACATTCAAATCAAATAAATTTGTCGTTAGTTTAAAGTGCGTCGAAAGTCTAACCCAAGTGCTAACTGTTGGCAAAGAGACTCTTGTTATTCCCAGTGCTGTCGAACCAATTTCCGATAATACAGTCGGCGCCGGTATGTGTGACAAACAAAAATAAATTCATTTTTTGTTTTTATATCTTTTCCGAAATTTATTCTTTCCGTTAAATATTCATATTTTTTATTATATCTTTTTCTTTACATTTATTTATCGAAAACTAATTTTAAGTTTTTTTTAACCGAAAAAAGTTTGAGAAAAAGTAGACTTTTTTGCCTTATATTTGGTTTTGGGTTTTTCGAGATTTAGTTTAACTTTATTTTTGTGGAAATTTAAATTTTGTTCGGTTTTTGTGGATCAAAATTAGAATAAATTTCAAAATTCATAACATCTTAAATGTTTTACTTCACTTTCTATTGATTTTTGAGTTTATTTTTAATTTATTCGAGAATTTAATGCATTTTTCAAATTGTTTTTTCAGTCAAAAGTCTTATGGAAAACACTGCCAACAAATCGAAACAATCATTCAATCTATTCATTGCATTCCTTATATATATTGTGTATTATATTTGGTTTAATAAGAATTGAATAATAAATGAATTAATTTTTTGACTCCGACTTAGAAATAATGAGTGAGTTATCAAAAGTTATAAACTTTTATATAAATTATTTATAAATTTGTTTCGAATGAATCGAAATTGAATTTCAAAAAACTTTTTCCAGACTTCGGAATCTCGCGAATCGAATGATTCGATTGGAAAACAGTATTAATATTACAATCAATACAAACAAATCGTAAGAATCAAAAGAAGATTTACTTCAACTTAAAGAATAAAATAATTTTTTATAAATAAATTACAAATCATTTGCAAATCAATCGATAAATTGCGGATAAAATTCACACAAAATCTGTAAATCATTCTTAAAGTCATTAATATATCACTTGAATTATAAAACAAATAATTATTGAATTTTAAAATATTTGATTTCATATAAAAAACACCAAAACTGTAAATAAAAGTTTGAATAAAACAAATCTTTTTGCCTTTAAAACACATTTTCATTTAGACATAAATCAAAACTTATTTTCAATTTATTTACAAAACTTAATATTTTATTAATGTCCGACTCATCCAAACCGATCGAAATGATTATCTCATTAAAAGTGAAGTTTTTCAATAAATTGGTTAAATTTAGTCATATTTTATATCTAAAAGTAATCAATAAATAAATTAAATTTGACTAAAAATTAATAAAAACTTTTGGAAATCCCTATAAATAACTTATTTGACTCACGAGTCAACTCTAACAATACTTTTGACTTAATATCGCAAATGTTTTCACCTTTTAGTCATTTCATCATAAGTTTTGTCAAATGTGTCGTACATTTAGACTCGTTTACAGATCTATGGCTTAGACTTAGTCTTAGATTTAGATATATTTTAATTATTTTATTTACAATTAATTAAATTATTTTATAATAACTTCAATCGATTTGTCGTCAATTGATTTAAACCAATCAATCATTTAATTAATTAAATAAATAATGGATTAAATTGAAGACAAATTATGGAAAGTAATGATCAAAAGGTTAAACAAATTACTGTTTGTTTCCTAAGAAGTAATGATTTATTAGAAGAAGACTTAATGCAGAAGTCATTTGATTTAATCGATTTGGACATCAATTTCAACAATCAATGGTTGGATTCGAATCAACTGATGGCCACAGATATACAGCCGAACACTAACTCTATATTTGTTGTCAACTCATTCTTCGGCAAAGAATTTGAGTATTTGTGCCGAAGAAAGGCCACAATTATCGGTCCATTAGTTATATTGCATCCGATATTAACACTAAAACAATTGTTTCTCAAATCTTATCCAATATTGAGTCGATGTATGAGTGGATCAGTTGTGGCGATCAGTCTTAACGACAATTTACGAAAACCTGTTCTCATCGATGAACTGATCCAAAAAATTAAGTTAATGGACGGAAAGTATTCTTTGGATATCACTAAAAAAGTGAGTTTTGGTTTAAATTGAGTTTTAATTTGTGTTTTAAATAAAAAATTCAATTATTTGGTTGAAAAGGTCACACATTTAGTCACAAACAATCTTCGGTCAAAACAATATTCAAAAGCCGTGGAGAATGGCATTACTATTGTGTCGGAGGATTGGGTTAATCACTGTTGGGATCAATTGCAGTACCAATTGATTAGAGCCGACGACCAGACAGTTGTCCAGTCGTTCGAATGGCCGGCGTTTCAGAAGGTCTTCACAAGAAATAGAGTTCCGATTATTGTAATTAAGAAAGAATTGAATGAAAACAAT
>JAQFXP010000255.1:0-36156 GCA_034693685.1 Belba bartosi | reverse complement strand
GGGTGGGGGAGGGGGGGGGTACCACATGACGAAACTATATATACACTTTCTCTGAAAATGTATTAAAAATATAGAAAGTTTGATAACAAGTTTTTATATTGTTTTTACAATAGTATAATTTATTTAACAAATTTACATTTGAAATAAAATTTTTGTCTTAATTTACTTTTCTTTAATATTCTTCATAAACAATATAATATTAAACTTAAAAATAATAATAAATTTATACAAAAACAATAAATGCGTAAAAATATAATTTTGTTTTGTGTAATACATAAATGTCTTTAAATTCTGTTAATAAATTAAGCTTACTGCACAATTTTATGTTGAATTAATCTCATACAGAATTATGCTCTTAAAACTATGATAGTAAAAGTAGTTTTTGTATTTTAAATGTATTATGCTCTTTTTTAGCCATTTGCTTATTCCTGGTCTATAATTCGAAAAACTTCTTAAATACACAGAAATATTATATTTCCAAAACCGATGGCATTCTCAACACTATTTAAAAATTCTTCAAATCAATAGGCATTGAGTTAACCGAATGACTCTTCAAATCACTATTTGGTTAGATTTACAACAAAAAACTCATTTTTCTTTCTATTTGGACATTTTGTCAGAGTAAATACCAGTGCGGTTAAGCTCAGGTTTCAAGTCCGGCTGAATAGGCTTGGCTTGAATAGAGTCAAACCAATGGTTTAAATTTTTAAAACAAATTTGCGACAAAAATATTAGTTTATCCCTATTTTTAAAATTTAACAAATGCAGATTAAATTAATTTAGAAAACCTCCAATGTCTTATTTTTGACATTTTAAAGCTGTGACATATTTTCAATATTTTTCAATTAATTTTTCAAAAGTTAAAAAATATGATATATTGAAGAAAATTTAAACTTAATTAATAATTTGATAAAAACTTTTAAACAATAAATAGAAACATATTTTTATAACTTTTGTTTTACTAATTTTGATTCAAGAAAACATGTTTAAAAAATGGTATTAAAAGAAATAATTGGATTCAATACTAAAAAAATAATTACATTTATTATCAATAGATTTATGGAATCGTTTGACTTAAAAGAAGTGGTTTTGAAAACAAACAAAATTTTCAATCAATTGTTTTTGAAACCCCGAACTGAAAGTTAAAAACTATTATCGCTATTATTTCTAAAGATTTTGTGGCCAATAATGAATGAGATATTTGGAAATAATTGATTGGTTTTCGTGTCTAAGCTCTAAAGTTATTTTGAAGAAAATGTCAATCAATGCTCTCTTAATGCTATTTTAAATGCAACTTAAACTTTGCTCTCTCTCTCTCTCCCCTCCCTCCCTCCTTCTCTCTTCTGCTCTCCCCTCCCTCTCTCTTCTGCTCTCTCCTCCCTTTTTCTCTCCTGCTCTCTCTCTCTCTCTCACTCACTCACTCACTCACTCACTCTCTCCCCCTCTCTTCTGCTCTCTCTCACTCTCCCAACTCTCATCTCTAATTACAAGGTTTAGACTTACAGTTCTCATTATAACTAACAACTTATGAACCGAACCTTACTGTGAGTTCGATATACACATTATATACATTTGAAAAAATGCGGGTTTTGTGGCACTAAAGGCACTAAAAGTTCTTCAATGACACACAGTCTCGGTCTGGAGTTTGAGTCTCTGATTTTCTGAGTTTCTCTCTGGCGAACCCCTACAGAAAGTTAGACAAAAATATGCGAAGATTTGAATTTTTGAAAGAATAGTGGAGTTTGGAGTTTGCGAACTGTGAAGACTGTGAAGCGATTCACAACTAATAAACTATTAGGTCTCAACTCAGCAGTCAGTCTCTGGAAGCGTGTATGAAGTGTAGGAAAACTGTAAGAATACACAGCTATTTGTTCAGGTATTATAGCCATAAGAGAGAGCTAAAGCAAAATAAAATTACTTCAGTAACGAGTTTCAGGTTTAGAGACGCAGTCAAAGCACACGTATCACAGATACTCCACACCGTATAGGCCATGAGCCTGAGCTCGGCGTTTGGCGGTCCTAACTAGGCCTCAATTTTAAAGATAGCAAAAAAGAGATTCTTTTATTTTATTCCGTGTAGTTCTGCGCTGACAAAGATTAATGGCGTTAAATGAATACCAAAATTTAGAACTGTTTTTATGATTGATTGCAATGATTACATTCGAACATATCTGAACATGTGGTGAATATACGTGAATATACCTGCATATGATTCGCAATCAACCGACTGGCCCGTACCCACACACATACACAAACCACTTACTCTATGCCTCTCTCGCTAGACCTCTCCGAACTCGTACTCTACAAACTCGAGGCTCTCTTTCTCTCTCTCTCTCTCTCTTTCCACTCATTTATTCTCGACATTAGACACGTATTTCTTCTTTTTTATTCAGTTCTCAATTTTTTTAGTTCAATCGAAAGACATTATCTAAAACTGTAATAAATTAATATTCGTTTTATTATATCCGATCCCTCATTCATAACAATAGATTCGAAGCATCACTTATTCCAAGCGTTATATATAAACCTAAACCTATGTCTAAGGAGAACACTAGACATATGTCGCGAATCGCACACTTATTATTAGTACGAGAGTTAAGAGAATAGGAAATATTTTTCTAATTTTATTTAACTTCTATAACAACCGCCCGATTCTGTGCTCATATATATCTTATGTATAATATTATATAATTTGCGAATAGTTTTGTTGTTCTTATTATGTAATAGTGTTTCGAAAAAATAGTGTTTTATGCATAAAATGTGGTCACGACTGGTGTTGTGCAATGATTAATAACGATGTTGAAAAGGAAATGAGAAACTTTGAATTTTCACGCATTATCAGTAAATAATTGATGAAAGTTGTCATTTAAGCTGTCAGTTGACGCCTTGATTTATTATATTATCCGAGAATGAGATGTTTAAAAGTATATTTGCAATAATACTAGATTTCGGACATTTTGATAATTTGTTTTTTTCTCGTTATTTTAACTTTTTTTCGTGTTTTATATTCGTATTTTTGCCCAATTATCTGAATGGCAATACACAGCACATGCCCTCTCCCAGACTCCCCGAACATTTATTTTTTCGCTAATTTCTTTTTTTTTGCTCATTTTTCCGTTTAAAGTGTTAAGTCTTTGATTTGGTTTTTGCTTTTGAACTTTTTTCTCATAATAGAAATAAATAAATAAAAAATGTTTTTTGGCTTTTATGACAATAAAAGAGATAAATAAAATTAGTGATAGAAATGTTTGAGTGTTTGGCGTTTTGCTTATTGTCGTTGCAATCCATAGTCAGTGACAAAGGCATAGTCAGACATCCAGGAGAGCCAATAAATCAGAGCCCATACACATGGCATGCCGTCGATGGCAGTCATTGAACACAACTGATAGAAGCGATAGAACTGATAGAAGTGAACATTACATTGAAATCGAGTTGTTTCCTAACATATCTGTGTTGGCCAACAGTTTTATTATGATTTTTCACTTTTTTATTGTTATATATTTCAGATTCTAATGAATCGAGAATATGAAGAGATAGTTATGGCTATATCTATAGCTTATTATAAGTGAGTAAAAGCGAATAAATCACTAATGAAAGGAGGCTTCCTGTGTGTGGTTATGCTCTAAAAACCCTTTTTATACACAAAGTCTGCAATAATATGTATTTTGTGCTCTTTCTCACTCCTTCCGCCCCTTCAAAAAGCGCAGTCATTCAGTCATTTCAGTCATTTTTCTTCTATTCTTTATATACAGTATATATACAATATATATATATATTTCAAATATATATATATTCTCTCCTTTTCTGTTCAACATTTTCCCACAAAAGTCTCGTCTCTTTCGCTCATCTTTTGTATTATTGAAGGCATTATCGGTTTTGTGTAATTAGGTTTAGGTTTTGTTGAAAATAATTTAATACAATATATACAACAGTCCTCCTCTTCAGAGTGAAGCATGACTTCGCCAAATGTAATGAATAGCTTAAGAACCTCTGCTTTAGTCGTTATCCATAAGAATAAGTTGATAGCACCTGCATTTTGGTGCATCCCTGGCCCACGTGATCTAACGGAAACCCTCCTACAGGTATCTAATGCTCGCATCAAATGCACTATTTGTCGCAAATCCGAGTTTGCAATCACTTTCAGCACTTCTATCAATGGTTTTGTGCAATACAGGGCTCAGCGGTGTGTCTCTCATCCAAGCCCTACGACATGCGATGCCATACATGCCATACAAACAAATTATAATAATAGTGACAACAAGAGCATACATTTGTGTGGAGTAGAGATCTATTTAAATATTTAATGAACCCTCTCTTTGGATATCTTTATGATAGTTCCCAAAATGGATTTATGATCATTGAATGGATGGATGTGAGACATCGCCCAAACTCGAGTCGATCCATGTTTTGACTCTTTATTAGTCTCATGATATCACGCAAAGAGTCTCTTGTGGTAGAGCCGCCTATTTCTATTGGATTGTTGTTGTGGTGGTAGAGCTGGTGCTGGTCGTACTGATGGTGCTATTGGTGGTACCAGTGATGATAATGTGTTCTCTTCTCGTCGCCGATCATTTGCTTCCAACAAAAGCTTAGTCGGAAGTAATGAATTGCGTTCGGAAATGATTATTTGGACTCGAAGTGATTTAGGAGCAATACTCGAGCATTCAGTCATGCTATCCATGATAGCACACTACAACTCTCGCTCAGCACAGGCTCTCTCTTTCTCTCTCTCTCCCATACACTTCTGGCCATACACTCCGGCACATCTCATACATTACATCTAACATAACTTTCATAACTTATATAGTGTTAGATTATGGCTTAGCTCTTAATACTGTATATGTTTTGGTAAAAAATAATATTTATTATATATTTTATTCAATTTCGACACGTGCTCTAAGACAACAAAACAAAACACATTTTCATTTTAAGTGTTTTCATAAGAATCACATATTTTATGGGATCTGAACCCCGATTCAGGCGCAGCGGTAACACAAGTCTCTGCGTCTATATGTAAATCACAGTTACCTAACCCTTAAGATTTGTGTAGTTATTGTTGAGAAATATAATAGTTATACGAATATTGAATGAAGTCGACCGAAAACATTGAATCATAATTTTATTACTTTTTCTCTTGCTTTTAATGTTCACAAATTGCAAATTTTCTCGAATACGCAATTAGGCTCAGGTGTGAAACAAATCGACGGGTTGTCCACTAAGACAAAACTCATTATTCATTGTCTTTATTTGGCTGAGGGTTCAGGGCTCAGGCTCAGGGAATGTGTGCACCACTCGGACCCCTCACCGACTCTTTGCATCGAATTATGCACCTATTGTGCAATATTGCGATTCGACCAACAAATCAACATTAGCTGCAATACGAGATTTGCCAAAAGCACGTCATTCCTCAAACACCTAAACACAGATTCGCCAAACATTCGATTAGTTGTGCGATCACTGATATGACTGAACTCAACCCTCAGTTCGTAACTAATCTTTTGGTGTATTTAACTATTTAGCTGATCATTGATTGACCCAATACTCCAATATTTTCTATTGTTTCTCTGGTTTCTCTCCTAATCACTGCCAAAAGGATGTGAATTATACACCACTTTTGATATCTGTTCAGATCATCTCTCATAGTCTACTCCACCCAAAGATCTCTTTATTAAAAGTGGAAATGCCAACATGCTAACACAATGCTAGCACAATGCCAACATTATGCCAACAGAACTCATATATTATTACACTTTGAATAATGTTTGAACAATAGAGTTGAAAGTATAGTAAATAATAAAATTTGCAAAATGTGTCGTTTGCTATAAATTCTTTAGAGCCATTGATTTGTTGAGAATATGCTCTACAACTGCACAGACATTAAGTTAGACTAAAAGACTAAGAGACTAATGGTTCGAATGGAAGATCAAAAATAAGAAAAAAAGTTAATAATTTTGTTATAGTCTTACAAATATAATGAATGAAGAAGTGCTGGAGAGTACACATACAGAGAGCACACACACACTCGTCTGTCTATATATTAATACAAAGATGCACAGGTATGAAGAGCACAGGTATGGAGTGCGGGGAATGAAAGATGAATTTAGAAATTTGTAGTTTTTTCTAATGTTTCAAATGGTTTGGAAATGGTTTGAAATGTAGTGTTTATGCGAAAGGAATTGGGAATAGTGTAGGCAATGGTGTAGTGGTGTGGTGTGGGGAATGGCGTATGAGTTAGTACTCTTTTGAGGTGCACTCCCGACTCCCGACTCGGCAGAGAATCGAATGTTTGGTGCACTGAGTGCTGACCCTGTGATGGCATAAGACTATTCGATTACAATTTTGGGACTTAATAAATCAGAGTCAGCACAAGTCGTGACAGAAAACAAGATTTGCTATAAACGAGTTTTCTGTTCAGTTGTTAGCCGCCGCTGTTGGACACCTTTTCGCTTCTGAGGGGATCAGCACTCGTATGCTATCTATTTGTTTCGCATTTACAGTTGCACTCAACCAACGTATGTACGTATGTCTCGATCTCCACCCCAAGACATACTAAAGCGTTTGTTAACCAACTCCAACATCTCTTCAATGCGTCTAATTTGTTGGATAACTCGAAAGATAAAGTTTACTCATTAGTGATACAGCGATACAGCGCTTATTACATGAAATGCCACCCGTTTTATAAATTAGTTTTAGATTCTTTTCAAATCACTATTTCCACTGCATTATACATGTATTCATTCCTCTCTTTCTTTCTTTCTCTCTCTCTCTCTCCCTCTCTCTCCCATTCCCTCTCTCTCCCATTCCCATTCCCCTCCCGTTCCTCTCATATAATGTAATCAATTCTTTCAAATATTTACCTCATCAAATACTATTTACACGCACCGGTACTAACACACACCAAACTATGCACTAGATGTACTAGCGCAACTTAAATAACTTACACCTCGAACATCTCCAACTGCTCTCTCCGCTCTCCCTCCGCTCTCCCGGTCTCTCGAGCACATCTCCAGCTGAATGTTTAATCGTTAAAATTGGAATTTCTGCTTATTCTTGCTTTTTTGAGAAATAAATTTAATTTTTTAATGAATAAAAAATTATAATTATTTATTATTTGAAAGGAAAAGAAATTTATATTTCTTCGGTTTTTCTTCTTTTTATTTTGAATTTAAGTGTAAATAAGTTTTGCATAAAAAGTATAATTAAGTGTAAAAGAACTCAATTGAAGCGATCAATGAATCAGATCTTCGTATTTGTGAAACAGAGATTAGAATTTATTTTATTTTATTTAAGTTTTTCCCTCTTTTGAAGAGAATCGAAAAAAAAGAGCTAGAACCATTAATTATGATTTAAACTCAAGTCGATAAAAGTCAAACATAGGATTCAATACGTTATTTAACCTCAACTTCAAACACAAGTCTGTGATTAACCTTTAGAGTCATTGCAGATAAAAAATTTAATTAATTTGTTTTAAAATGCATTCTTTTAGAAGAAAAGCCAGATTTGCATTCATAAAATCAATGTCAGATCAGTTAGATGTGTAATAATAATAATTAATGATTTAATATGCCATTACTTATATAGTTTGAATAGTAAAACAAAAAAAAACTTTTGAAAAATATATTCATGTATTTCGTAGTGTTGGCCCAAAAAAAACTTGAATTCAATGCAATATTGAGTTAATGTATTGAAAGTATTGACTTTCAGAATCAGAAACGAAAACCTGACAACAACTGAAGATCACATTATTTATAGATTTGATTCTATTCGATAAGAATATCTTTTTTTTATATAAATGATATGATATTGGATTACATTCTACTACTACTACTACTGCTCAGTCATACACTATATATTAATCTGAAAACTCTGCCATATCTTACATAACTTGTTATTTATGATTGAGAATAAGTTTTATTTCAAAGTTTTACTCTTATTTAATATTCTGTTTTGGCCTTCAATTATAGGTATTTTGAGAATATATTCTTTGGTATTATTTTACATAATAGATATTTGAATTGAAAATTATTGTTATATTACGTAATTATTAATATAGTTCTTGGTTTGAGTTAAATAATATAAAAAATATTTAAAACGCAAAAAAAATTTCAAATACGAGAATTGGTGATTCAATAATTATTTAAAGTTCAATAAACTAATCTACAGGTATAAAGCCAATATCAATTTACTTGTTAAATATGTTTGTAATTTGCTAGTTGACTTCAAAATTGCTATTTGTTGTGTAATTTAAATAATTTGAAACTAAGAGTTTTTTTTTCAAAATCAAGGCTTTATTTTTAAAAAAGAAAACAATTTGATGACAGAAAGACTTGTAATTGAAATGCCAAACAACAAAAACATAATAAAATACAGTAAAACAAAGTTAAGAATAAGAGACGACTAGAAAACGTCTAAACACTTGATTCAATTGGCAATGAATTTCGGAATTGGTCCGCCGTGTGTCTCATGTGTCTCGTCTTGAGTTACTTTGAAATGTCTGCCAAAATCGCAGTCGCGATCGGTTTGAAAGATATGGAATCCAAGGAATAGTAGTCTTCACATAAATATTGGTGCGTTTGCACAGTTTGGGCTCTCAGTAGTAGAGATGGTATGAGTTTTTGCGAGTCTTTCAGTCTTTCAGTGTTTGAGTCTTTCTTAGAGTTGAGTGCAAACGGATGCACTGGTATCAAGTTACATCCATGTACCCGCCAAAGTTGCCTCTGTAATCCCAGAAGGGGAACGGCAGTGCACTAGTGGGGAACGCACCGCAAGCACCACACTTACAGTCTGAGCTAAACTAAAGTTAGAATAAGAGCCAAAAACTCGAATGCGTTAGAAATGGCAGAACAAAGATAATGAATGTTTTGAAACTATTTTTAATTATTTTTTTAAAAGTCGTCCTCAAATGCCGTCTCGAATACAGAGAACATTAAAATTGGTTTTAATTAATTGCATTATTTAGAGTTTCAAACAAATTCTTTTCGATTAAAAATCAATTTCTCTAACTCTCGATAATCACGTATTTTAAAACCAAAAGTGTTGAAAGTGTTGAACACTTGTGTAGAGCACAGTCTAAACGATTGGGATATTTGGTGGCACTGACTGTCTGGACAACTACAGCTGTTTCCCATAAAACTAGCGCTCAATCGCTTATTTCAGTTCTCCCAAAAGGCCATAGCGTTTAAATGCCTACAAATTCATTATCTGTTCTATCAAAGAATGTGAGACTTAGAGCACAGTATAGACTGTGAAAGACTGCTGAAAGAGTGGTAACCCAACGCAGTCGAGAGTATCTGTGATAACCATCAGACAGCCAGAGCTCGTTTGCCTCAAACATACTCTCTCTATGTGTACACCGAAATAGAAGAAATCTTTTTATTGTGTCGTGAAATTAGCTTATATTCGGATTACAATATCTCTCACCTAATAAGCGATAGGCATATGTAGATCGGCAAAGAAACGCTGGTATTGGCACTGGCTCTGGCTTTGGCTCTAGTTCTGGCTCTAGATATTCGAGACTTTTGGGATACTGTACTGTAGGCGCAGTTATGCTCTGTATGTTTGCGGCGAAATCAAACTGAATGTTAAAAAGCGTATTCACAAACGCAGCTGGAATTGGCCCGCAATACAACACAGGCATAGGGATGGGATGGGATGCCTAGATGTGCTGCTCCAGCAAAACACACTGAAAGAACATTCAATGTTTGTTATCTCATCAAAGCATCTCAATTGTGGTGAACTCATGGCAATGAATGCCGAGTTGGCTGTTATTTAGGTCCAAACAACACAAAACTTTAGACCAATATTAGCCCTATTCTATGCACTGGTAGTCCAGGCATTGCTACAAATTCTAATCAATTTTCAGATATTTTTGGTAAAAATCAAAGAATTTTTTCTTTTTTTTTGGTAAACAAGAGAAACGTTTTGCAAAGATTAGAATAGGAACGCGACTGAGGCCTCAAGAATGGTTAGATGAAGGGCCGGAATGGCTGATTCGGAATAGTTGTGACCACCAAAGTAGTAGACCGTTATTAAATAGTTAAACGTAGACTAAATTATATGTTCGATGTTATAGCATAAGTAAACATGATATTGGCTATGGGTAGTGGGTTGTGGGGTGTCTATGTTGAGAGCCTCCCTGATTACAGGTTAGGAGCTGTTAGCGGTTGTGTTAAGTGCAGCTCCAGTAGCACTATATACATATATACATATACTGTATAACTATATATATAATCAATATTTTCAAAATCAAGGCTCAGCCAACGTGTGACTCTGATTGATACAACCGATCGTTTGTCAATCAATAGTCAGTTGGCTTTCCAATGCTTAACAATTGACCGAAACATCACAAGAGATTCTGTTTGTATTTCAAACAATTTATACTAAAAATTATTGTAATTTATAATTTCAATATTGACATGAATTCTGTTTTCTCTTTTCAGCTCAAATGCAAACATAAGACGTTTTTTCGCTATAATTTCTAAAATAAACTGCAAAATCATAATAGTATAGTAAGTAATGTAAGTAATGTTGCATTTGTAGCAATAGTTCTCTGATTATACTCTACTGTTCGCCAAAGCCTGAGCACAAGAAGATGCCAACTCTCTTAGCAGTCAATTACTATTTATAGAACTGAACAAAACTCAGAAATTAAACACTAATGTAGTATTGGCTGAAGAATAATCTTATTATACAGTATTATATCATATATTCCTATATAACTTGTTTGATAGACCAGAAATTTAGAGACAGTTTTTGGTTTTATATATAATTTCTTATATAATATCTTGAGTTTGTTTTACATTATTATTGTTTAAAAATCATTTTTCAATTTTTTAAATTACACAAAAAATGTTATTAAATCACCAAAAGATCACCAAAAAAATTAATTCACAGATAAAATTGAGTCAATCGATAATATGCTGGAAATAACTGACAATCAATTTCATTAGTGTTCATAATATTCGTATCATTTCGTAATAAATAGGGTTTAATGAACTGAAATGTAATGACTTTTCGCTTTCACTCTCTATTCGCTGCATGTCTTTCGGTCGACAATTAGTTAATACTATTAACTATTAATTGATTTTCACTTAATTTACTGTTTAGTCCAAAATCGGTGGAATGTGATGTGTGTCCGACATAACTGGTCTCTCATAGTTGCGAATGTGAACTCCCAATCGCCGACCCGTAGTCGAGTCCCTGTGCGGCCGCCACTGCACCCAACTGAAGCATAGTCTCGGCCGAAGAGCCCCCGGAGTGCATGACTAGTGCAGAGGGCGCCACATCTGCCAAGTGGTGGGAATGGTGCGGATGGTTGGCTCCGATGTGGTGATGGTTGAGTCGGAATCCGTGATATAGGGCTGATTGGGTGGCCGTCGCCGCCGACTGACTCACGACTGACACCGAATTCAATTGTTGATGACTTGGGTTTGACTGATGGTTAGCCATACTATGAATCAGATGATCGGAACCACTACTTGTTCGGAGAGATGTCGCCTCATTGGACGAGTCGTCGCCGCTGTCGGCGCCAGAATTGGAAGAGTCGTTCAGGCCTTTCGCTCCCGACTTAATACTATTCCCAGAATTGGTCTTATCGTTTGGATCTCTAAACAAATTAATTGTATTTTTAATATTTGCAACAATTTAGCCACAAATGGCGAGTATGTCACAGAAATAGTAGCGACACACCCGACCCACTCGAGCCACTCAGCCCTCTCGACACATACCTATCTTTAGCTTCAGCGGCTCTATCCCTCTGTCGCCTATTTATAAAACAATTTGAATAGAATTGTAAACAAATGTAATTTTAAACTTCATTTAAGTGATAATACGAACCTATTTTTGAACCAATTGCTGACTAGAGATACAACAAATCAAATACAAGTAAACAATTTAGTTATGGTATTCAAAAAGTCTTAATTTAAATCAACAAATAATAGTTATCTAAATGGTTGATGAAATAACCATAAGATTTGAGCCTACCTTGCGTTGTAGTAAGTCCAGTGCCTTCTGCCAACTCCCGCTTCTCCCTGGGTGAGGGGTATGGGTTGTGTGCGTACCACTCGCGGAGAACATTTCGGGATTTTTCTTTAAAACAGTAAGAGGTCTCCTCCCCGTCCCATATGGTTCGGGGCAGTGGGAACTTGCGTCGGATTCGATACTTCCCGACCGCACCTAACGCTCGACCGCGAAGTCTCTCGGCCTCTATGTAGTGGGCTTTGAGCCAAAGGGTCTGCAGTTTTGGATGAGAGGTTGCACTGAAGTTATGACTTTCCAGGATTCTGTACAGCTCTTTGAAATTGCCCCTAAAGTTGACAATTGTACAAGACCATATTTATATACAGTAATAATTATTGTAGATATAGCTTGCAAACATCTGACTAAATTATAGTTACTTTGCAATTACTTATTATTAATAGTTTATTACTAATAGCAGGAAATAAATGTTAATAAAGTGATTTAGCTATTTATTTGTACTCTTATGTACTCTTATATGTGATTCTATCTTTAATTATCTGTTAGTATATCTTTGTAAAACTTAATTGTCTGAAAGACAGCAATATTTTTTAGCTTTTGTTTTTGCTTATTCAGATTTCTGGCTATTTTAAGTTTATTTTTATGATATTATGTTTTATTTTTAATCTTAGAATTTACACTAAATATAATAAAAATTATTTAAAAATATTAAGCAATTCAATGAATTTTGATTATTAATGTAATTTTTATGTAAACTAAACGCATAGACAAAAACTATGACATTTAAGAATATTAATTGTTTGCTATAAATAGCGCCTTTGCAAAGCAATAAGAACTTTGAACTTCGAAAACAATATTTTCGCTTCAATTTTATTTTTCAAATTATCAATACTTCAATATTTTGAATCCTTTACGCCTTTGAATTTATTAACGAGTTTTTAATGTGTGTTCGGATGAGAGCAGAGAAGTCCGAAAGCAATGAGAGATACATTCGAAGCCATAAAGAATAATGTAGTCAAACAGTTTGATAATTAAGAAATTTGTTTTTAATTAATATTAGCGATACATGTCTTAATCAATATTATTTGAAGAAACCGTTTTCTTAAAAATTGTTTCGAAAAAACAACAAAATCCTAATTTGAAAAATGCAGAACAAAATGAACTTCGCTTTTAAAAAAATTAAAACGATTTGAAACAAAAGTAAAATAAAGTATTTTTTAATTAAAATTTGTTGGCAAAGCATAATATTTTAAACGCAAACACTTTTTATGAATTAAAGTTTTTCAAAATATTATCAAAAAAGAGGTTCAATTAATTTTTGTTAAGAAAAAGAAATTAAAAAACTTTCAGACATTTCAGACATTTGTTTTAAAAATTAAACGCAATTTTTAAACGTTTTACTAAACAATAAACATAATTATTAACTTTAATTTGTTTGTTTATATTAATTATATTTTGCTTAATTTAATATGCTTAATTATTAAAAATAAAATAATAATAAAAACAAATTAAGAAAATCTCTAACTGTTTATAAAAAGACAGAATTACTTAAAATTGATATAATTATATTTAAATTAATTAAGTTATTTATATCACAAAATATTAAGTTATCCGAAATAAAAGTATTAAATGTTATCAAAACTATATCTAAAATTGCATTAAAACCAAATATCAAGTTAACTTATGAATGGAATATCGAGTAAAATATAACCAATAATTATATATTTAGCGGCATATGATATGAGTGATAGATAGTTATTGAAAATTTGTATTTATTAAAACTTAACCTTTAAGTTTATTATTAGTTAAATTAAGTTAATTCTGACCATAGCTTAGTTTTCTAAACAATTGTGCAAATTTATATTTTAAAAATTTGTTATGGTTTACATTTAAACTTAAATTTAAAAAACTCGTACAGTGGGCTCTTGCTAAAACTAATGAGTATTTACTAATTCTAATTTTAGATTTGAATGTTTGGTAAAAATAACTTAAACAAGTATTTAAAATCTTCCTCGAAATTGTTTCAAAAACAATTCTGCCTGTGCCAATACACTACAAACATGTTGAGATCATTTATTTGATATAATAATTAATATATTTGTTTGATTTGTTTAAGTCCTATATAATTCAGTTTAAAATATTTGAATTTTTATAAACAGCAAAAAATCGATACAAAAAATGATAGAAATGGTTAAAAATTTTATTGATAAGAAGTAATATTAGATATGAATAAAACTTGTATAAAGAGCTATCATTTGTGCCAAATGACACGATTCAGATATAATTAATAAGTAACGAATGAATTAAAATTATAAGAATACAGAATTACACAAATTATACATAAGGAAGACATTCGTAAATAAATAAATTTTGATTAATTTATGTTAATTACGATATTTATGATTTGATTTTATGAATTAGGCTTTTGTTAGACAAGTGCACAAATCAGATGCCATTTCCGAAAATAAAGATAATTTCTTAATACAATTATAGCATTAAATTCAAATTTCGATTTATTTATTGGTTTTAAGTTTTTCACACAAACTCTCCGCTCATATCATAGACAGTGTATTCGATTCATTATAAAATGCAATTTCTCACTCGTCTAATCAGATTTGTCACAAAATTTTTGTTAACTTCACACACAAGTCGTTTGGAAATAGTGGCGAAAGTTTATATAGTATTTCCGATCGACTATATATTTAAGTCTGAGTTATGGTGTTCTTCGACATTAAATCGAATCAAAAGAAGTTCATTGAAGAAAAAATTTTGAAACTTGTTTAGAGACATTGATTTCTTCAATTTCCAAAAAGCAAATCAATATAACTTATGTATAAATATATATATGTTTAGCAATTAATCTATACTTTGTTTTTATGTCAAATTTTAATGAAACGAATAGTTTTTATAAATCAAAAAAGATTAAGTAATTTGTCTTATTTTTATCGATACAATCAAACAAAACAAAAAGCGATATATTTTGCATAAATCGACTTTTGATTAAGAGATACAAATTCTAAAGTTATTGTAACTTTGATTAACCGACAAATTGATGTAGCTTGAACTTATATATGATTCAATTCAAATTGCTTTTTTGTTCTTGTTTAATATTTACATTTATATTTATTCAATAAATCTTTTTATTTAATAATTAGAAAAAACTATTTTAACTAGGAAAAAAAAGATAACATCTTAAGAAATTAGACTATTCTAAAATATAAATTATTCCTAATTTAATCAAATTCAAACCAATTTCGAAAATTAGATTTAAGTTATACTAAAAATATATTCGTTAAGAAAATATACATAATTTTGAAAAGTTGTAAAAAATTGTTTCATTGCTTTTTAAATGAAGAAACCTTTCAAATATTTAAACGCAAGTTTAAAAAAATATTGAAAACAGTTGTATTGAATGTCATAAATAAACTCAATTTAATTTAAAGAGAAGAAATTTATTACTTTAATCTTGAAGGTTAAAAATGATGTCAAACCAATTGGAATCAAAAAACATAAATTGTATGCAAAAGACACTAAAAAATAATTCATTATTTAAACTAGAAAATTATTGAGAAAATTAAGAAAAATAAATTTTCGTTAAATAATAATTAGATCTGTAATGTGAATAAACTATAATTAAAATTTAGGTGAAATTAATTCGTAATAAATATTCGAAAATTTATTTCGAGTTGAATATCAATGATAGAGAATATTAATTTGATTAAACGGATCGATTCTGCGTTACATTTCTTATTAATATTCAAACTAAAGATAAGATTAAGAACTCTATAAAATCTAATTTTAAAAATAGTTTCAAACGTTTAATGTCAAAGAATTTGAAAATCGAATTGAGTTATAGCTGTCTATATCTAAGTCACGCATCCGAATAAAGTGATCAAACTTTTAATACAATGTTTTATATTATATTAGATGTTATATAAAAAACTAATTGAATCAAAATTAAACTCTAAAGCGATGATAAAACTTGATATTTATCCAACCAATGGTTCCAATATAGGGGGGAGAGAGAGAGTGAGTGAGAGAGTGACTGAGTGAGTAAGATAGAAGAGAGAAAAGAGAGAAGATAGAGAAGAGAAGAGAGAGGAGAGGGAGAAGGAGAGAGAGCGCGAGCGAGAGAGAGGGAAAGCCTCGAGTTTGTAGAGTACGAGTTTGGAGAGGGAGGGCGAGAGAGAGAGAGAGAGAGAGAGAGAGAAAAGAGAGAGAGAGAGAAAAGAGAGAGAGAGAGGGAGGGAGGGAGGGAGGGAGGGAGAGGGAGAGAGAGAATGCTTTTGTAGGCATTTATTTCTCATGAAAAGAGAAGAGAAGAAACAAAACAAATCGTGATTTTAAGACAAAACTAAAAGTTTTTTGAGAAAAAAAAGAGCGATAGAGATAGGGATGAGAGGGATAGAGAGGGAGAGATAGACCTAAAGTATGCTCTGATGCGACGAAATTCAAGGAATAGTTTGATTTTATTCTTAAAATCTAGAAATAAATAGTTATTATTTGAGATTTCAAGAACATTGCTATTAATAATTGATATGAGAATAAAAAATCAGAGATAAAGCATAAAAATACGATATTATTGAAAAATATTTGGTTTCGTTCATTGAAATTGCAAATTAATCTATGGGTCGATCGCAAGGCCAACTACAAAAAGCCAGTTTTTGCACATTTCTCGCTATGTCTTATGCCTTATGCCTTACCTGTTAAATGCCACCAATGCTTTGGCTTTAAGTACGGATTCATTCTTCTGCAGCTGTTCACAAGCAGGCAATGACCACAAAAATCGGCCCAATCTTTCAATATTGCCGGACTGTTGCAGTACTTCACAAACACAGGCAACTTGTTCCTGGGTGAACCCAAACGACGGCAACAGAGCCGGTGACTGTGGGTTCGAGCAGCCGGACATAGAAAGACCGGTGCTGGTCGGTGGTCCTGTCAACTGTCCGCTGAGCACAGCGGCACTGGTCATCCCGGGTATTTGGATGGCCGCCGACACATCGGCCATATGTCCGACGATCATAACTCTCGTCGGGTTTTGTGTCAATTCATTAAAGGATTGATTTGTCAGATATGGAGAGAAATGTTGATTTAAATGAGAGTCTGAATGGAAAGACTGATTGAATGGAGAAAACAAAACTTTCAAAACAAAACACAGTTATTGGAATCGATGCACACTTTCAGCAAATCTGCGATAAATTATTACTCAAATCTCAATCTCTTTTCTCTGGTTTTCTTCAATTTTTATTTTTTCCAAATCTCAAACTATTCACAATCTGAAGAATATCTTGATTTGAATCTAAAGCCCTTGAGGCCAACGCAGGCCAACGCAGCCCAAGAGCAACAGTAGGACCAGAAGCGACCCAAGTATTGGATGTTAAGCAGAAAGAGATGAACTGCTTTTGCTTAACTGCCAGAGACTCAAAGACTTGGATTTGTTGTTTCGGTTGGGAATAGCGATGACTTGAGTCGCAACTCGAGACTCAATGCATGAGCTGATGGAGAAAAGAACCGAAACATTAAAACTAAAAATAAGGCTTTCAGTGATTCAGTGCTTCAGTGTTTGATGCGATGCTTAATCTTTTAGAGCGCAAGGCATGGCTCACATTATGCAACTGTAGTCCTCACCAGACCTGCAGCAGTCGTTCCTCACAACTCAATGGCTGCTCAATGCGAGCGCCGACAACACGATTGGCTCAATTTTCTGCTCAACATTTCGATCAACGCCCGTTCCCTACGTTCCGATCGAGACATACTGTGCTGTAGAGTGTGGAGTGTGTTGTGTGCAGTCGGAGCTCCAATTTGATTTCTTCCATTCCTCTCCTCTCTCTCTCTCCCTAACTCTCTCCAACTCTCCCCAACTCTCTCTCTCTCTCTCCCTCCCTCTCCCAAACTCTCTTAACTGCTCTCTTGAGTGAACACAACATACGCTCTAAATAATAATGTCTAGAATTGAGATACACTCAAAATTGAGTTTCATTATCGGATTTTATCCAAAATAGTGTTAATACTGAATGTAATTAATATCGACTGATATGAGCAAAAAATATTTTCCGATTTAACGCAATAGAGAAATACAAAAAGAAATATTGTTTAGTTCGACAAATATTTGTAAAGTTTGCGATAGTTTTTGTGAAGAATATTTGAAAACTGCACTGATTTTAATGGCTTTCCTTTTCGCTATACAAACACAAAAAGTGTTATCCGTTTTTGAGCTAAATTTAGAATTTAAGAGTTTGTAGGGTTTGTAGAGTTTGTTAAAGTTAAAGAGTCTGTAATGGGAGTCATGTATGGTTTTGCGTGTCATGAAATTTGAACACTTGTAAAAACAAATACGAGATAAAAAATTAAGTCTAATCAAATTCAATTGAAAAAACATTCATTACTAATGTTTTTGCACTTCTCGCTATTTCTAATAATTGCGTCTTCGTTGTAATTTTCTAATTTGAGCCCGACTCAATTTTGTATTCTCAGTAAAATTTTATATAAACATTTGCTTATTTTCTTGGCTTTTATTTTATTTAATTACAAGAATTTTATTTTTATTTTTTGAATTTTATTTATACTTTTTCTTTAAAACCAAAGCTTTAGAGATAAAGTGACTTTATATTAACGGACAACTGTAGTCCCGGTATGAGGTCAACCAGTTGTTATTGTAGCCGATTGTATGGCTGTCCCTCAGATTACTTCCGGTCAGTAGTAAAAAGGAGTGAGAAATGTGTTAACGAATGAAATAGTGGCCAAAAAAGTGTTGTTCAGCCGATGTGTTGGGAGTTTTTGACTGACAAAAGGCCACTTCACTTGACTCGAGTAATGTTGACTCTCTGATGACTTTATAGTGTTGTTAGGGTTGTTAAGGCTGTTAGGGATGTTAGGGCCGTATGTTTGGGCAGAATGCGTTCAAATGCGGATCAATTCTCTAAGTTTTTCAAAATTGTATTGAAAGGCATGAATGCAATTGCTTTGGCTCTAAAACATTTGTTCGGTTTTTAAATGTGAATACAAACACACACTAACACACAAACCAACTCATTGTTAGTCCAATCCATAGCCATTACACACATATTCTGATATACACAGAGAGTAGGCATTCAGAGGAGAAGTCGTTTCGGTTTTCGAATTTATGTAAACACATTCAGGCCTTTACCGACCATTCACTCAAATTTGGCGATACGTTCAAACGCTCAGTCGGTTTATTACTGGCCTCTGCTCTGCAACGACTCAAAGTTTACAAAAGAAAGACTGTGTGAGCTATGCAGTTGTGAGAGTTGTACGTTTCTCTCTCTCTCTCCCTTTCCATCTCCCTCTCTCTCCATCTCCCCCTCTTTCTCTCTCCATCTCCCTCTCTCTCCTGCTCTCTCTCTCTCCTGCTCCCTCTCTCTCTCTCTTTCTCTCTCTCTCTCATGCTCTCTTACTCTCTCTCTCTCTCATGCTCTCTCTCTCTCTCTCTCTCTCTCTCTCTCTCTCTCTCTCTCTCTCTCGAGCAAAAGTAGTATTGCATTCATTGAATGAACGATTGAGAGGACTGAGAGGACTGAGGGAGAGTGAAAGGAGAGTACAGTTTCAGTTTCAACAATTTAGCTTGAGTGCACAGTTAGTTTTGTTAGTTTAGTCAGCCTTTGCCAGTTCGCCACCACTGCTGTACTGCTGTTCAATTGCCAACTCCAGAGCTCAAACATTCTCTCGTTCTCTCTGTGGGTTAAAAGCACTACAGAATTGTGTTTAGGTTTAGGTATTATATACGACAACTACAGCACTACTACTAAACACTAAACCATTAAAAGAGTATATAATTTAATGCTAACTATGAGTAACTGAATATCAATAAGCGTGTAATTTAACTATAACTATATCTCTGTTTATGTAACCAAATGAACATTGAGTAACTCAATAGCCATTTGAATAATAATTCTTTAATTTTACAATTAATGTAATTTCATACAAATTGATAAACTCTTAAAAGTAAAGCTCTTAAATCTGAAAAAGTTTTTCAACTAATTTTTCTTTAACTTCTAAAGCAATAAATTCTCTCTTTTAGACATTTGAGAAAATGAGAAATATTTTGCAATTGAGTGAAAGTATGGGAAAAGTGCTGTATATGAGTGAGAATGCACTGTATGTGAAGTACAAGAGGAACAGAAGAGTCAGGGAGTGATAGAGAGACAGACTATGGCTTAAGTTCGAGCAAAGGAACTGATGAGCGAACGCATTGCGAGTAACGAATATAATGCAGAACTGAATGTAATGTTTGATTCTCTAAATAAAAATGTATTAAAAAATGAAAAACACATCTTTAGTAAAAAGTCTTAAACATCTGGTTTACGTTAAGAGGAAGTTCTAATTTTTGATAATTTTGCTTTTCGTGCTGAGTTTACAAGTTTTAAACTTTTTCAGTACCAAAGGTTTATTTATGTCTACTTGTGCTGCGGGCACATACATACATACACATATACACACATACATATAGTAAGTTCTCATGAGATGAAAGTCTTTTTATTCTATTGATATTGTTAGGGATGCGAACTCTGTCGCCATTACTCAATTCAAACCTATTATAGCTATCGATTATAATAATATTTTTTGATATAAGTGTACTATCATTGCTATCATTGCCCAAATGTTTGAGGACAGTGAGTGTCTCTTTCGAACTGAATGTAAGAGATGTTGTGTAGTGTTGTGTAGTGTTGTGTTGTGTTAGAGAGATAGATAGACAAAGCGGTCACGCAATCCTATTTAAGAGGGTGAGAAAAACAACCCAATTTAAAAAGTTTAAACTCAAAACCATAGTCTCGATAGCAGTTCTCATTCAAAATTAACACAACATTTGCAAAAAGAAATTCTTTTGAAAACATTGCCAATTACTCTGAATCACGCATTGCCAGCATTGCCACTAATCATTACCGCCCTTTAGTCCAACACATTCAATCATTCCACCGCCTCTCCAGCCCTCTCGGCCCTCTCTACCCTCCCTGGCCCTCTCTTCAGCTCCACTACTCCACTCTCTACTCTATCGTCGCTTCTCTTCTCTCTTTCCTCTCTATTCTCTTTCCATAGACTTCGACACAGACTTTAAGAAAATGAAACGAAAAAAATGATTATAAACACAACAAACACTCGGATTCTTAACTTCTAACTAAAGTTCTTATACAAAGTCCAATCGAAATGTCTAATGCATTAGACATTTGAAATATCAATGTTTGGTATTGTTTGGCACATGTTCTATATGTTTTGTATGGGCCGGGGAGAGCACGCCTACCTATTTGAGTCACGCTTTCTGAACTACCTGAATAGCGAATGATTCGGTCATATGAATAGGTCCCGAATCAAGTTGTCGAGTCTTACCGATGGGTTCGTTCGGTTCTGATACTCAATGTTTTCCATTCGCGTCAATACAATCCCAAGTAGTGGTGAATTACATTCTATTGTTTGCTTCAAATATATATTTCTTTTTTGTCACTGAGAGAGGCATTCAGGCGATAATAATAACGAGAATGAGCTGGAGATCAGCTCTCGATTGTTGCCATTGTTGCCACCAATAACACGACTGGAGCCCAATCCAAGTCTAACTCAACTCATGCCCAGAATTTAGTACAAATTCTAAATCAATCGTAACTTATGACTGCCTATGACTGCCTCTGCTGTCAACTATTGTCGAATTGGCCATTGATTGACAATTTTCTTCAGAATTACTGTTTATTTTCAACATTTACATCAATATTTACACTTCTGTTTCATGTAATCGCAATCAATAAATAGATTCAAAAAGTATTACTAAAATATGATATCAAAGTATTTGTTAATATAAATAGTTTGTAAACTAATATTCAGTTTAAAGGCAGTACAACAAAGAAAAATATTATTAACTACTTAAAACATTTCAATCAATTCTAAGATTCAACTTTTTTTCAATGTTTTCCCGGACTCCATGACTTTGAGAGATGGCTTATGGCTTACGGCTTACGGGTTATGGCATTCATTGGTTTCTCATCTCAGCCATAGGTCGGCAAGACTTGTATTACTCTTCTAATGAAAGATAGTTTCAAATGAATAGTTTTTTATGTTCTGAACAATGAATAGAAGGGCCGGCAATGACTATGAAAAACAAATGAGCCCTTGAGGCGATTCTGCGAGAAATGCTATTAGGATTAAATTTCCGAATTATGAAACAGATTTGCAAATTCGTAATGCTTTGCCTACTCTCTTACTACATATTCTGCTCAGTTTTGCCTTAAATTTTATATTTCAATCAATTCACGGCTTTCTCTCCAGTAATGTCGAACTCGAATTATAAATGAATTTAGAGATAAACACATTATTGGATTGAATGCAAAAACAAATTTCTAGTGTTTTTGTTCTGTAAACCAAAACCGAAAACACAATACGACTGAACGTTAATACGAGTAATGAATTACGAATTGAAATAAAGCCAATTAAGAGGACAATCAAATGAATGAATTGAAATCCTGGAGCTATTGTTAGTCATAAATCAATATCATTTACAGTGAATGACGGGTATAATAACAGAGAGAGAGAGAAATGATTAAAAAGATTCAGTGATTCGGTAATGCATTCGATGTATACCTCATTCAGAACTAGAGTATAGAGTATAGAGTATTGTAGAGCTGAGCGAAGGTTAGATTATTGAGTCTGAGAACCAATAGTCGAGACTATAATGTAATACTGGATTGAATAGGTATTGCATTGAACAGAGCATATCGAGTTGGTTGGGTTGGGTTGGGTGCCTGTGCTGGTTAGGCTGGTTGTGCTGTACGGGTATATATATAAATGCATTATACGGCACGTGCTTATAGTGGTTCAGAAATCTGATCCCAATGTTGTCAATTGAAGAACTTGACCCCCGTGTGTGTCCCCCTCAGCCCGGAAATTGATGTACACGTATCCGATTACTCTTTCGTTTGCTTTCTTCCAACTACGCCAACAGCACTGACAACACTGACAACACTGACGAGCACTCACTCACTCTCTCTCTCTCTCTCTCTCTCGCTCACTCACTACGAACGAACCAACAAACCTACCAAACCTACCAAACCTACCAAACCTACCAAACCTACCAAACCCACCAAACCTCCAAACCTTCGTCAACTCAGCCAAACCAATACATTCGGCTTTTAGATCCAATTTTATGTTCAAATATCAAATGTGTTTTATAGTCCTTTGGGGACCAAACTATTTGGAAACAGAGCACGAATTGCATTAACTAAACATTCATGTCCTGCCGTACTATGACGTATGATGTAATGCGATACCAATGCCAACGAATACAAACCAATATTTTTTCATTTCGATGAAATATTTTCTCAACAGAAACGCATTCCTTGTTTAGTCGAATCGTTTAGTTCTTATCATTTTGTCTAATAATGAGAAAGTTTTTAGTAATACATTTACGCGATTTAAATGTTGAAAATTTATAGCTATTCACACAAATTGATTGCAAGTATTGCTATACACGATAAATAATATTAATTCTATTTTGCTATAACTTTTGATTAAACAAACCAACCTATTTCTTGTCAAATTATACAACATATAAATTCATTATCAAGGCTATTTTATAATATAAAATTATTCATTACTAAACTAATTCTTACTAATAATTAGTTATTATAATAAAATTTAAAAATAATTGATTATATCATCAATTTAGTGAGAAAACTTAAAAAGATGTAAATTTTTCAACGCCTCATCCGCTAATAATCACGTAATCTCTTTTGAGTTGTATTTCTATATTTAGACCATATTATGAGCGGTTTTTGTGCAAAATATGAATTTCAATCCGTGTTCGAAGAAGTTTTTAATTGTGATATTTGATGAGCTCCTGAAACCAATACCACCAAAACTATTGAGTTTAAGCTCTACTATATTTGTGTCTTGTTTTACATACACATCATTAATAAATAAATCTAACATTTGATATCAAAGTTTAATTCGATCTGAACCTAAATCTTGACTTAACAACTAAATGCAAATTTTGGTTTAAAAGATAACATTTTTAGTAAAAAATGACAAAAACATAAAATACGAAACATTTGCTGAATTCAAGTCTTTTATAATCATTTTCTGATTTATCATAATTTATGATTCATTACACTCAAAAACTTATATAAATTCGTTTTTATAATCGATTAATAGCTGTTTAACGTTTTTGCATTAGTTCTTAAACTTTTTGCATTTTTATTTGATTGATCAAATTTCAAAAATTGTTTTAAAATTTAATTTGAAAAATTGATGAGATTTTGAAAATATTAAGTTTTTCATTCATAAGATTTAGTACTTAACGTTGTTAAAAAATTTAATTTCTCGCTTAATATTAATTTAATTTAATTTTATATCATTTGCTAATTACTATAAATATATAAAATATAAGCTAATGTTAAAATAAAGTGTTAAAGCTAGCATGTAAACATGTTTTTGCTTTTTAATATTGAATGTAATTTTGCAATTAATTATTTATTAAATTAAATTTTCAGTAACTTATTAAGTATTCATTAGTTTTTAATTAAAAATTTATAATTTAAATTAATTTCGAAACATAAAAAAATCTAATTTATATAAAAAATTGTTAATCAATAACGTCTATGCGAAATTTTACAAATAAGTACAGTATTATAAAATTTGCTTCTTACTTTTGTTTGGTTATAATGTCAAATTAATATTTACATAAATATTCAGTTTTGTTTTTGTTTCGGTTTTTATTACATTAATGTTCTAAAGAATTGTATTTATTTATATAAAATGGTTTTTAATATTTTCAAAGTAAACTAAACTATTTTGATACTAATATATTTCGGACATAAAAATATAAATTAAACAATTAATTTAAATAATTTTATAATTAGAAACCATAAATTAATAAAATATTAAAAATGATCGAAATAGCATTTGAGTTACGGTCAATAAGAACACTCGTCTTTCTAAAGCCTATTGAAGAAATATTCAGTTGTTTTGATAAAAATTTGTTATTTTTTTAATTATTAAATTTAATTAAATTAAGTTAAATTACATTTAAGTAAAATCTTTATCCAAATGCTAAGGCCTTAAGACTCTCAAACTCAAATTTTATTTGTAAAATTTAGATATTGTACAATACATAACCAGAAACTTTGTTTTTTGCTCCAAAACAGAAAATAAAATTTTTTTAACATCTTAACTCAATTTGATTTATATTTCATTTTTTTAACACAAGTATATAAATATGTTATTATCAAGTTAAAGTTTTAAAACTCTAATTTGACGTAAGTTAAGATTATACCGGGAAGTTAATTGGGTGGATATTGCTATTTTGGAGCGAAAAACAAAGTTTCTGTACATAACACAGCATATGTAAATCTTAAACCAGCTGGGCTTAACTTTAAATAACAAAAATAAAACATACTTAAATGCAGGAATTTATAATAAAGGGATCATCAAAAAATTCACCTAATTTTGAAAATTGTAAATAAAATAATTTTTAATGTTTTCCAATAATTTTTTTATTAATTAATTTATTCATATTATTAAAAATTAACTAATCGTCTAATAGTATTAAAATTTCTATAAATTACTATAAATTTATTAATTAAATTAGATTAACTAAAATACAATTTACACAAAAAAATTAATAATTAAAAATAGTAAAAATGCAATTTTTTTATTTGATAGATTTTAATTTTATTGTGATTTTTGAACATATAATAAAAGTTTTAATTCTATTTTTGAATTCTAATCCTATGTCTGTTTATTATATATATATATAAACACATTATCTAAACTAAATTAATCAATTATTAATCCGAATATCTTTAATAATATGCTTGCGAGCAATTTGCCCAAAGCTAGCTTATTCAACTCAAATTTTATTTGCTTAAAAGGCACATAATTAGAAATTGAGAAGATCGGCCAATTTAGGGGGATTAGGGGAGAAATTTTTCCAAAAATGCTTAAAACCCCATTTATTTATAATAAAATTTTAGCTAATTTAATTAAATTTAGGCCAAATTTAAACAAACTTAAATTCTATTACAATTATTTATTCTTATTATTGTTAGAATATTAACTTTACGTTTAATATTCACAATATATGTAAAAATTATTATAAATTAATTATTTACAAACACGTTCTAGACCAAATATTTTGACTATTAATCGTCAATATCTTTAATGATAGGCTTAAAAGCCTTAAAAGCTATCCCTATATAGAACTTTGCAACCATATTCTTTATTTGTGTTTAATGAATATTATACAAGTTAAATTTGACTTTCCAACTATAAGGTATAATAATAATTATTTAATAGTCAGAAGGTCAGTTTTATTAGTTAGAATAGTAATTTTAAGAATCTAAGAGTTTAAAATCTAAATTAGTTTTTTAATTGTTGATTTAATATACATAAAAAATGTACTTGCAATTAAATTGCGGCTTAATTGTAAATATAATGTTCTTGTATACTTAATAAACGGCAGATAGTAAACTTACATTTTGAACTCGTAGGTTTCTGGCATTACAAAGTTAGAACATTGCAAATTTATTTTTTTGGCTGTACAAGATATGACTGACTCTGGTTATATTTTGAAATAAAAGTATTGAAAATAATTGCTTGTTATAATGTTTAGCGTTTTAATATAATTTAAATTTTTTAATTTAAACAAATATTGGCTATAATTATTTTGTAATACAATATAGATTTGATATTATGTTTAATTTAATTTAATTAAAAAAATTTTAATATTAAATAAATTAAAAAAATTATTATAAAATTTCACTTGTTAAATTGATATCTAATAAGTAGTCGATCAACTAAACAGATTATTTTTCTAAGTAAACTTGAAATTTAATGCAAATTTAAATTTACTAATTAATAAATAGAATTATTATTAAATCTAATTGCTATATAAATTTACCGTCATAAAATTTAGAAACTTTCAGATATATAATACTTTTTGTTAATTTAATGTTATATGAGATTAAATCTTAATAATTAAATAAATATACGTAAATAAAATATTTATTGGCTAATTACTTTTCAATACCTTATTTTCATATTTTTTTAATTACAATGATATTTATAACTAATTTAATTGAAATAAATAAAACTTAAACAAAGATTATACTTAAAATAGACATAATTTCAAAGAGTTAATATACTATTATTATTCAAATCTGATTTTAATTTAATTTATATTTAAATTATAAGTTAACATGAACAAAGTAAAAAATAATAATTTAAAAATATTTTTACTACTTTATATATAAACATTGTTTCTAATATAGTGTTATTTATTCTAAAATTATAAAACTATTTGATTAAGCAAATATAATTTGCAAATTAAAGTATTTATATTAAATTTATTATATAAATTAATATTAATTCAAAATTTGGATACATTTAATTTTATAATATTGTAAAAATATACTGTCTGTACAAATACTATATAAGATATTACTTACAAAACAGATATTAAATACAAATAAGATATTACTTACAACTAATATTGTTAGTAACTAATAATAATATGCAAACTTTATGTGTCATATATAAAAATATTGTTTATTAAAATAGACAAAATTATCTTATTTATTAAAAATTTTTGCTACTCAAAAAATTACTAAGATGTTAAAAGAAAAATTTAATTTTTTAAAAACTTAAATTAAAATTTTTCTAATGTTTAATATTAATAATTTTATAAGTTATTAGTTTATTAAGTTAAAAAGTTTATTTTGAAACAGTAGAAATTTATTTCATTTATGATAAAAAACAATTGTAAATTATTATTTTATTTAAATTATAATATTAATTTAATTGATTATAAAAATAATATTTAGTTTGTTGTTTTAATAATAATTTTAACATTTTATTTACATAATTTTTTAATTGACAAGTGTTATTTTTAAAATATTAATATAATAATTTATTAAATTATATTTAAATAATTTTAATCTTAAATAAATTTTTGCCTGATTAAGTTATATTTTAAAATTGATCTAGACAATATTGCCATCTGATGTTAGAGATTAAAACAATTTAATAGAAAATTAAATAATATGAAAATGTTAACTATAAAAAACATATACTGTACAATAATATTAAAAATTAGACAATGACACAAATTAAATTTAAAATATCAAACTAAATTTAAAACTTAAAATTATTCTTTGTTTTATTGCAATTTATCTGAATAATTTTAATTTAAAAATTAAACATGTCATCATTATTTTTAATAGTTTTATTTAAAAATACAAATTTTGTTTTAATATAAAAACAGATTTTAGCAACTTTTAATTTTTTATACTTGATAATTAATAAATTAATTTTGTTTTCAAAAAACATTAATTATCAAAGATAAATTAAACATACAAATTATAAAATTAGCCTAAACTTAAGCAGAAGTATGTTATTACTAAATATATTATTTTAAATTGTAAATATAATTTTAAACATTCTCTTTAAATTAAAAATTTTTTAAAATCAAATTTAGATAAATAAATAATATTTTACCAAAAATAAAAATATTACTTAACTAAACTTATAAAATATAAAAACAAGCTTTCTAATAAAATATATTGACTATATATAGCAAATATTGCCATCTATCTTAATTTATATATTTTAGTTTTAAAATATTTCCATAGACAGCAGTAGTGTATTATTGCATAGCTAGAATATTTTAAAGATTGGTTTTTAGCTGATATCTGTAAAGGTTACCGAGCTTATTTTACTTTATGTTTAAATAATTTTTTAAATATAATAAGAAATAAAAATTTTTAAATGTGATTTATAATATGTTTTCAGTTATTAATTTATAACAACAATGTTTAACAAAATTTATTTTTATTTTAATAATAACTTGTAATACTTAATTAATTAATTATATAATAACTTATATGCAGAGATTAAGAAGGGTCAGCCAAAAAAACCCTGATTTTAAAAATTTTGATTAATTTCTTTCTAGCATTTGGTCGGCGAAAAGGTACCACTATAAACTTTTTGTCGGCCGCCGAAGGCGTTCGGCAAATATTTGGAGGTTTTTGACCAAAATTTGAAAATTTTTCCTAAATTGGTGCTAAACCCGGTTTAAATTCAGTTAAATTATCTAAATTTAGTTTAAATCCAGCTAAATTGGAAAAAATTTCATCATAAATATATGGGGTTTGTGAGCGTTTTTGGAAAAATCCCTATCCTGATATCCCTCCCCCTAAGTTTATGGCCAAAATATTTTTATAAATCCCTCTCCTGAGTCCCCCTGGATTGACCGATCTTCTTAATCTCTGATTATATACAGACTAATAACTGGATTAATTTATAAAAATTGGTACATTACAAAATAATAACTTTAAAAATCCTTTGCCGGAATTTAAAACAGATAAAAAAGAGTAAGTTATTAGTCAAGAAACATAAATTTTTAAATTTATTGCAAAACCAAATTACAAAAAATTGTGCGCTTTTTATTGGAATGTATATATATATATATTTTAATTTAAAGTTCTTAAAAACAAAACCAGATTTAAGATAATTTAGAGAAATATATCGTTAGTTGTGGTCACTACATGTGCACCGCCGAAGACTAATATTAATAGATAAAGAATATTAGATGTTATGCGCCATATAAATGATCAAATTTTGTGTATAAGCTTGTTGTATTTGTGTGTTGCAAAAATTATATTTAAAAAAATTAATTGTAATTTTAATTTTGTCCAGTTACTTTTAAAACACATATAATGTATTACTATATTAAATAATCGATTAAATATGAACTTTTATTTACCAATAGATGGATGTAGTGCTAAGAAATTATATTGTTATTTTCTAAAATCAATTTCTTCATTAGTTTTGAAAATTATCTATATTTTGCATAAAATTTTAGAGTTTAATAATAAATGTTTTGCTTTGAAATAATTTAAATCTCAATTTTATTCAGCAGTCTTTGTTGCTATCGGTGCAGATCTCATGTTTCTCGAGACCGCAGATGTAGTTCAGCTGCAGTCGACTTATATTTAGTACTAAATTATTCATTCAATTAAAGAATAGATTTGATTGAATTGAAAACTAAAAGTTTTTGTTAAATAAGCAATAACTGCGAAACATATTGCAGATATAGAACTAAAATATTAAAAATTGCTTTTAATGGTTACAATATGTTCGGCAGGAAATTAAAAGTTAAAAAAAAGAGAATGACTTGAAATTGTGATATCGCTATAAATATGAGCCAAAAAAATAACGACAACTTCAAAGAACTGCTCTTAAGTTTAAGTAGTAATGTATTAAAATAAAGTTCGGCTTCAGAACAAAGACAGCTTTGGATCTTCACATATGGCATACTATCAAAATAGATCCATCACTGACTTCATGCTGAGAATGACATTAAGACAATAGCGATGAGGTTTGGGCACGAATTATACGCTTCATCACAATTGGAGAATATTTTGCACTTTATATGAATTGCGATTTGATTTGAAAATATCATTGCATTTCATACTAACATGTCTTGAGAGTCAAAAAATATTGTTAAACTTTTTTATTTTTATATTTAATAAATAATAATTTTTTTTAACATAATATAGCTTTACCAATTTATAAAAATAAAAAGTAGCATTGTGATTAAATAATTTTTATTAAAAAAAAGTTTATAGATGTAATTTACTGTACTTTATATGCATTTATTTTTAGTACATTTGTCCTAGCTATCAATCAAAAATTAGCAACTCACATTAAAAGCTAATATTTAAATTGAATTGTTTTACTAGAAATAATGCAATTAAACAATTAATTTAATTGAAAGCAATCTAATAAGTCGGTTAAGATTATTCTTTTTCAATCAATGTTTGATAATTAAGTGTTTCTGTTGTTTGACTTTGAAATCAAATAACAAAAACAATTGAATTAAATGTCTAATTGTAATATCAAAACATTTTAAGTGATTCTATTTTTACTCAAAATCAAAATACGTTTTTAAAAATAATTTACTATTTTATACTGTATATATATACAGTATATGGCCTCGAATTGTAAAGTGGATATAATACAAACATTATTTTTTATTTATTATCAATTATATTTTTGCAACATTTCTCTGCGCTCTGAGGGTATTATCAATATATTGTTTTGAAAAAATTGTCAAAAATACTTCATTAAAATACATTTATATTAAAATTATATTAACAATTGAAAGTCTAAAAGGCTCATGCTAGAATAAAATAATAAATGGTTTTTACTTAAAAACATCATGACTTTAAAAGTCATTGTTGATACTTATCAAATTTGAGATTTTTCTAAAATAAAATTACTCTTAGCTAAACATAATTTATAAATTATAATTTTAAATTAAAATTAATTATATACAATAAAAAGGTCATTGAAAAAACAATGAGTTTCAAATGATAAATGTTAAAAATTAATAATAGAGTTAAGCCAAGTCAGGAAGATAGAGATAAGATAGAGATAAAATTGATAAACATTTTGATAATTTTGCAATTTAACTTTATATAACTGGTTTAAAACAATTTGATTTAAATCTATTTTATTTGCCTAACTCTATTCCTATATTAATTAATCTAAACTTAATTGAAAATCTAAAAAATTGTTTACCAGGCAATAAAAAAATTAAATTTTTATTTTACAACTTGGGAAAGTGTATTTGTCAAAATTAATTTTTTTATTATAATATATTTTGATTGTGTTTTTCTTTTGCTTACTATGATCAGCAAACCAAAATCCACCGTGAGCTCATCATGCTGGATCACGACCCCTATAAAGCAAACAGTTCGCTCTTATAATATACAATTACGAAATACTATAAAAATTGTCTGAAATTAAAAACTCTGTTTTGAGATTATTGTGTTATTAAGTTTTTTAACTATGAATAATAAATACTTTATTAATAATAAAAGTGAAAATTTCATTAACATTGCATTTGTTATAATAATTACAGTACAATAATATATATAAATATTTAAAAAACGAACTATAAGTGGATGTTTATTGTTCAATAGGAATTGAGAAGATTAGCCGATCTAGGGGGGGGATCAGGGGAAGGATTTCCCCAAAATTTTGACCAAAAACCTAGGAGGGATCATGGGATGGATTTTTCCAAAAACGTTCAAAAATCTATTTACCGTATTTATGATAAAATGGTGTCTAATTTAACTGAATTTAAACTAACCTAAAAAGTCAAAAGGGGGTACTGTTTGGAAAATCGTATTGCGTCAAATGGTAAATCCAAATTTTCAAAATTATTGGGGTTTTTATCTGATCCTCCCTTCACGATCCCTGTTATAATTAGATATTTTTATACTAAATTGCTTACCATTTGACATAAAAATTACTGTTTTAATTTTTAATGTCTATAAATTATTAAATGTCTATAAATTATGTCTCTAATTAAATTAATTAGTTTTTACAATGCCAATCAACTATAAAACAAAAATCTTATTGTTTCAAAATTAATTTAACATTCAAAAAGTCCCCATCTGAAGCTAAAACCAATATAGTTTTTAATTGTTTCAAATGCTTCAAAAACAGCAATCAAGTTTCTTAATTCAGTGAACAATAAACATCCGTTCATAGTAAGATAGAGTTAAAAAAATACAAACATGTAAACTTATCTAATCAGAGTTCTGCAAGGGCGGTCAGTCAAAAATTGTCCGTAATTTTAAAATTGACAATTATCCCCTTGGCATTTAGTCCACAAAAATGTACTCTTTCTATGACTTGCCTGCTGTTATATTTCTAGACATTTTTGCCAAAATTAAAAATACATCTATAAATTGGTGCAAGATCAACTATTATTATTTAGTTAAATTGAGTTAGATTGCATTATAATTAAATAAGGTTTAAGCATTAAAAAAATCTCTTCCCTAATTTCCATTTTGGATTGGACAAATTTCTGAAACTCTATTTATAATTTAGTTTAATTATATAAAAATTCTAAAATTTACTTAAACTGTATTTCATAAATACTTTTTGTATTAAAAATAAAAATATCTCAACAATACTTTTTTTTAATTTTTTTAATTTACATAATATATTTAAAATTTATGTGGTTTTATTAAAAATATTATTAATTAAAAGTTAAAATCAATTTTTATTATTTAAATATTATATAAAAAACTGTATTACATAAATGAGTTAAAGGGTTTGTATTATACTGTATAAAAAATAAGACAACTAAAAAATTAAATGTATACAACAAATATATTATAAATTATAATTCTAACATACTTACATATTGAATTTTATATCAACTGACTTATTATATGTTATAATTTTATTTATTAAAAAAAACAAATTTAGCCAATCGACTCATTTTATTTTGCAAAAATTCCAAACTATCCCTTTTGGTGACCTCTAACCTAAATTATGGCACTAATCCAGATAAGAAAATCTGACCAAAAAAAATATTTTTAAAAATCTGTTGAAAGTCTTAAATGTGAGTAAAATTAGTAAAAATTTCGAAACGCCGTCGCTCTGTCACCAACGAGTCTGGATATTGTAGTCTTCGTAGTCTTCTCAGACTCTTCAGTATTATTGTCTGTGTTGTGAATCAGAGCTAATCCTAAGAGTTGGTGCGAGTAATTGTGCTCTTAATGTCAATCCCCATCACTTGACTGTTGACACATGTTGGGCACTGAAGAGTGGAACAGATATAAGCAAACAAATATCTTCGGGTTGTCAATGAGGGCCTCAGTTCCGGACTCGTATTGACGACATTGAAAGAGTGAAAATGAGTTATAAGTCAATTAAAACATCTCATTGAACAGTAAGACTGGGATCAGCCAACCAGAAGTGAAGTAAGCGCTTGGAGTTCAGCACAAATCCAGATTCAGTCTGAATGGATCTGACAGTATCTGATAGAGACAATAGATCTAAGCGAAGGAATGGGCATTTGAACAAGAAAAAGCTGTCAAAGCCATTGATTGACAACGTAATTGCTGCACTTAAAAGCAAATATGGCTCAGAGGGGCTGTCAACTCGAGCCAACCCATACCAATGCCATACTATAGCCATACCAAAGCCAACATTCGTTCGCATTTCCAATAATTTGCGTTTTCCAACTGATTATATCAAAAGAAACTGGTTTTAAGTGTTAAATCTATAGACCAACTCTACCCAACTCTACCCAACTCTACCCAACACTAACCAACTCTACCCAACTCTTACCGACTCTATCCAACTTCAACTTATGAGAGAGTAATGTATTGTAACATTCAATCGATGCCAATCTTACGGCTCGAATAGATGCCCAAACATGCACTGAATGTTCAACTAATTCAGCAATACTTCCAATTCAATGCTTCCATCAGTTTCTTAAACACCAATTACATGGAAACCTATGTTTTGTCACAAATTTGTCAAAACTATTGTTTTATTTTAAAACAATTGGAGTACTATTGATATAAAATAAAATACAGGATTTGTTTTATTTATGAAAAGATTATTAAATATTTAGGGATTATATAAAATCTGAACAGATTTGCATCGCTAGTAATGGCATAACATATCATATTTGTAATGACATATCACTATTGGAGCTGAAGATGTGATTCGAAAATCATAAACATCATAGATTAGGCAAGCTGATCATTTGATCATTTTTGCATTTCTATATTTACTCCCGTTCTGTGCACTCATTCTCGATCTGTGCTCTCGTCTCAATCCCCCAGAGCTAAGAAGGGATTAGAGGCTCTTTAGAGCAATACATAACATAATGGCAAAGCAATGCCAGCGCTTCGACTTGAATACCAAATAATACGAATACGAGACTCGGAATTGAAAATCCATTGACTTTCGAAAAGATTACTTAAATATTATTGCGTCGCTATTGCTATGGCTTTGTATGCATTAGAAAAACTTAGAGATTAGAGAGAGATGTCATTGGAAGCAAAAATATGAATTATAAGACGAGACGATAATCTTCATCAACGTTACAGTTGAGATGTTGACTAATGTTTTATTTGCGGTTCACTTCAGTTGTTTATTTATTTATATTAACCAAAACCTAATACTCAGTCAAAAGAAGTTTTGAGTGAAAAAGCGTCTAAATATTTCCTCTTCTCATTATCATAGAAGAATCATCAGTTAGTTTAGAGTTATTAGACCTAAAGTGAGATTTTGTTGTATTTTGTTGCTAACAAAGTAGGAAATGGGAGGCAAAGTAGTCTTTAATTTATAGGACTCACTCTGGTTCTGCTCTTCTCTACTGTTTTCGATGTCAATCAAACCAGCGTTTGAGCCAACGATGAGATAACAGCAAAATATTTAGTATATATTTGTCAAAATTGATTCCATAAACTAAGTTATGTTTGAAATTTTTCCATTTATTTAACGCAATTACTGTAGTTATAAATAATTATCTTTTTCGACATTCAAATAGTTTTGATGAGAGAGTGAGTGGAACAGACAGTCAATAATAATGAAGTAACAAAGAGATGGATGAGGTATGAGCTATGAGGTGCTGGTGTTTAGTGGTGTTTAGCGGTCGTATCTTTCATTAGTATTATTGTTAGTGTTTCCACAATTGATGTATTGCCCGCTCGCACGCACTCAAGTCATAGACAGCCAGAGCCAGAGCCAAGTCGTGGGAAATTAAGTAAAAGTTTGTCCATTACTTCCAATACTACTACTGATTACTCGTAATGTTTACTTGTATTACAACAAAGTAATAATGAGACAACTGTTTGATGAACGACTCAACTTTGCTTCGACTGCCCTCAGCCTCCAGTCCAGTATGTCTTCCAAATTGACCGCCGGCTCATAATTTCCTGTTATAATACAGAGTCGACCATACAGTGCCTTACAGTCCTTACAGTCCTTACAGCCCTACAGTGCCATTTGCTCAGATAGTTATGTTGTAGTCGTGCTCTCATTATCTGATCATTTCTATCATTTCTCTGTTCTATCACTGATTCAATCACTTCTACTGTACTGTACTTCTACTGTATATGAATTCCTCTTTTCTATTGCCACTACAAAAACCAACCGTTCGTTGCATTCTCTCTCTCTCTCTCTCTCTCTCTCTCTCTCCTGCTCTCTCTCTCCCCTGCCTCTCTCTCTCTCCCCTGCCTCTCTCTCCTGCTCTCTCTCTCTCCCCTGCCTCTCTCTCTCTCCCCTGCCTCTCTCTCCTGCTCTCTCTCTCCCCTGCCTCTCTCTCTCTCTCCTGCTCTCTCTCTCCCCTGCCTCTCTCTCCTGCTC
>JAQFXP010000254.1:0-36169 GCA_034693685.1 Belba bartosi | reverse complement strand
GAGAGAGAGAGAGAGAGAGAGGACAAGGGAGAGAGAGCAGGAGAGAGAGAGCAGGAGAGAGAGAGAGAGAGAGATAGAGAGAGATAAAGAGAGAGAGAGAGGACAAGGGAGAGAGAGCAGGAGAGAGAGAGAGCAGGGGAGAAAGGGGGAGAGAGCAGGGGAGAGAGAGAAGAGGAGAGAGGGAGGAAGGATGGGAGGGAGAGGAGAGAGACTAAAGAGAGCACTAACTACTCGAAAGAGAAAAGGAGAAATTTCAATACCATTTACTGTTGACAATAGCATTCTTAGTGCAAACTCACAATGATTTGCCTAAAGTAAACTCGTATTTTAGATCTCTGTTTGTAGTGTATCTATAATTCTGTTGAATCTGTTATTTACTCATTTTTCTCATCTTTTGATTCGTTTTTTCCTACAACTGATGTAAAGCTTGTGTTGTGTTTGCAATACAAAAGCATGAGTTGGCTCTGACTTGTGTTAGACTTCTCTCTGGTGTTAGTCTGTCTGCTCTTCACTTTTTTATTTATTTTGAAATAAAAAACCATTCAGTACTTGGATGTTAAGAGTTTAGAAAAATTGCTACATTTTTCGCATTCAGTGAAATTGATCAAAAAAAAGCAAAACTCATATTCATAATAAATCGATAAAATTTAATATCAGTTACTTTTTTGCAATACTTTGTACCTATTTTTGCGGTATTCTGAGAATTTTGTTACATAATGAGTAACACTTCAATTCATGTCATACGCTATTCATACGGTTTGTATTGCAAGAGTGTATCAGAAAAATATGTGAAATACACTTTGATTTTATGTACACTTTTAAACAAACTTTTTCCATGTGTTTAGTGTAAGGAATACTGAATTTTTATGAAGTCATGTATTTCTGCAGTTAATTAATAATTTATATTTTAGTTTTTATATAAAAATTTGAATTAAGCAAAATTTTAGCTAAAATCAAAGCACTTTAATCTTATTTAGTAATCTCTTTTGATTTCTAGTTGAATGACAAAAAAAATAATCTTTTTATATCATAAGCTATAAACAGAACAGAAGTCTTGTTTAATCTCAACTTATTTATGAAGTTTGCAGCGAATTCTGAATTTTTAAAAGTTTAGAATTTTTTTTATTATTTACTTAAATCGCTTGTTGAGTGACTTTAGTGTCGATTATAAATTCTGAACTATTGGCGAAACTATAGCCGATTTGAAGCACTGGAAACGTCTCCCAAGAGTGCGACTAAAGCATGACTTTTCACTTTACTCTATCATTCAGTCAATGATTCTTCGATTCTCGACTGTCTCACTGAAAAACCTCACAATTTAATCAAATTATTTAATACTAAATTTAAATTACGTTAAATTAAATTATTAAATTCCGGTTTAGAGCAAAAATACTCAATTACTTGTACAGAATATTCTTGAAGAATGTTTTTTGATAAATTTGTTTTTATTCACTTTAGGCGAGAATTTTCATTTGGAAATGTATATCAAATTAAGGTTTTCAAAGCAAATGTGTTTGTCGTATAGTTGAGTGCAGTTTTGTAGTGCAAATGTCGTTATAGACTATAGATTTGTTTATCGATTTGCTATTTAGTTATCTTTAATCGAAGTCTGGACTCTGTCATCACTTTTTTCGATATAAATTAACTGAACGCCAAAACAATCATTAAGTTGTTTAACAACTGAATTTAGATTGGAATTGAAATATCAGTTTGTGTTTGAGTGGTTGAGGCCTAACATATTCAAGATGTGAGAAATGTATGCACTCTATGCCAACTATTCTGAATTTGCTTTAATTATTCAATACGTACTCTGGAATGCATTTCACTCTAATTTTCTCAAACAACACAATATATTCGTGTAATTTAGAGCAGAAAACACAAAATTCAAATGGAATTCATAAAATTTTAATTTAATGTTCAGCTTATGAATGGAAAAGTTTAGAAGCTTAGGTGACGTTAGAGTTATTAATATTTTTTTTAGGCTATTTATATCTAAACAAAAAACTTTTTCTTTTATCTAGTCTTTCAAATTCAATGACATTTTTAGAATTGAAGTAATATTTAATTTGTTTTAATAAAAGTTTGACTAAAATGTCATTTATATACTGGAAATATGTCTAAGGAATTGCAATTTTAATAAAATAAATAAAAACACAATTCTTTGAATTCTTTTTTTAACGACAAAGTTATAAAAATAATTTATGAAATAAATATTAATTTTAAAAAATATCTTTTAGAAAATATAAATTATCTAAATTATATAAATGTTTAAAATATGTTTTAAAAAGTTTTATATTTGATATAATTATTTATTTTATTATTAATGTTAACAAAAGTATTGCCAAACTTATGAATTTATTGATATTTTTCTCAGAATTTACTAAAAATATATTTTATAAATTTATTTATATATATTTTATCGTTATAGTTTTGCCTAAGATAATTTTAATAATGTAATTAATGTTGAGAATGTGAACATTAATTAATTTAATGTTGAAATATAGCATAATTAAAAAAATGTAACAAAATATTATAATGAAATACTAAATTGAGTTATTCTGCGTTTAATACAGAGTATTGACTAAATAATAAATTTAATTTTTTAAAACTTAAAATTAAACAATATAGTTTATTAATATTGTTTTAATAAAAATACTAGAATGAAATTTGACTTATATTTGACTTTATAAAAATTGAAAATTATTCGTTTAGTTAATTAATCTTGCACAGTTATTTTGCATAAATTTAGATTTAATTTTTAATTAAATAAAACCGTATAAGCGTTTGTTAATACAGCATAAGCAAATGTGTTTATAATTTATAAATTTACAGTGCGTTACAATAAAGTAATACATACGGATTGAATATTAACAAACTTATTTTTAAATAATATATTATATTAAAAGCTAGAAGGAACTCAATTAATAAATTCAAGCATATTTTTTATAATTTAAATTATAAATATATATATTTATCTAAAAATAAGTTTGTTAAAAATAAGTCTGGTGGTTAGTAACTTTTGCAGAGCACCATATACTAAAATGTATTCTTATATGTTTTATTTTCAATTTTTTTATTAGTATAAGTAAATACTTAAATTATTAATTTTAACTACATTATAAGATTTAAAACATTTACTGAATTGTGATGTTAGAATTATTTTAAAAAGTTTCATAATATATTTTGTTTATAAAATAAGCATAATACACTTTCTAAAATCAGAAGTTTCTATTATTGTACAGCACTTACAGTTTGAAAGTTATTTACACAATAAAAATGAGTTAACGCCAAAAACTAAAAAGAATTGTATAAACATCTTAAGACACGACTTCAACTGATTCTTCACTAAGTGGGCTCTTATTGCACATATTATTTCTAAAATAATATTTATTTTTTAAATTTAAATTATTATTAAAAATGTTTGATTGAATAAATAATAATATGAGTATATTTTTAACTAAATAATTCTACAATAATTAGTAAATTGTAATTTAGTTAATTATTATTAAAAAATTTTAATCGGATTAACAAAGTATTAATTTTATTTATTTATTAGACAATCTTTTTAATTAAACATTATCTGGAATTGTAATTTAAATTAAGATTTATATTCGTTATTAATATTATTAACACTCATTAGAATAGTCTGAAAATAAAATATGAATTTAATAAATAAAATAAATTAATTCGTTGTCTCTGAAACACAACTGACTTACAAAGGCTTACAAAGAAGTTATAACATTTTTATAAGCCTTTGTGTGTTTTAAATAAATTTGGCGAATATTTTTACTCAAACCCAAAAAGAGAGATAATTTTTTGCGGATCACATAAATAATTTGATTTTAAAATTCTAAAATGTTTTCAATTAAATTGAAACTGAGTTTTAATGCGTGAAATACGTTTAAATCTGATTAAATGCACACAACTATTGCCAGAAATAATGGAATTATCAGATACTAGTGCTCTAGTGCTTTAACTCCGGTCGACATAACTTTTGAAAAGACAAAATCAATTACTGTTAACACAGACTCAAAGTCAAAGACATTTTCCTATCGATTCGATTAACTCATGTTTACTGATTATGGTCTTTCATAATATGCCAAAAACTCTTTAATCAAATACTAAATACAGACATAAAAAATACTAAAACAAAAACTGAAAATACATTCTCTGCCTTTTTTCTCTGTTTGAAATGATTTATTTTTATTAACAAACCTTTTATTAAATTTCTGCTCTCTTTTCCCAATTGTTATTATTATCTATTTATACTTTGTATGTATATACAGTATATATTGTTTATAAAAATTAGCTAAAATTAAATTCCTTTTATTATACGCAAAACAACACTTCATATGAATAATATTGAATTACTTTATAATATGTTTTTCTATTTGATGTCATTTGATATTTCAAGAAAATTAATTCATGAGATGCGAGCGGAATGACAATGAGTTGAGTTTTTTTTAATTAAGTCGATCTTCAGTTAGTTATTTGGAAAATAGAAAATAGAGTGAAATATAAGCAATAATATGACTTAAAAATTAAAGAATGATTTATTCAGAATCATGAAATATAGATACGTTGAATATTGCGATAATAGGCTTAAGATTAGATGGAGCTCTTGGCTTATTATATATATGGCTTATGATTCTGTTATAATCCGCTCGTTTCTATCGATCAGACATATTCTTTATGATTATAATAATGTGCTCTAAATGCTATTGTCAAACAATGAGCAGTTGTTGACATAAGGAAAAAATTGCTCAGAAGAGGATAACTTAATCAAAAATTTGAAAAATATTTATGTTTTTCTATGCAAAACAATTTGCCTTTAAATGCATCTGTGGTTTGAGAATTGGTATTACTATTACTCAAAATTGCATTTTAACTTCACTGTTCGTGTCTTATTCCTAACCATTCCTAACCTGGTCTTACCTGAGGGGCTAGGCATAGCTCGGATCGATTTAGGTGAGCACTACAGCTCTGCACTCGCCGTTGCCATAGAGACCAATAGATGAAACACACACTAAAGACTTGATGGCATAGTAACGATAAGTTAGGAAACAGACACGCAATTCCAGTTCTGTATATACATATTGCTAACACCACTGCAAAGAACGCACCCGTACTCTTCCAAACTCTACCCAACTCTACCTTCCCTTGCCTTCCCTACCGCTAACATTACTCATCCGTCTCTAATCAAAATACATCAAATCTGTAGATGAGACACATAGACAGAGTCCCGATATTTTGTTAAACATTCTCAACACCACTTCAAACACAGCATAAAACCATAAAAACACTGACAGGTCTTACACTATTCGCACAGAATATTCTTGTGCTAAAGGTTTTGTTGTTTTTATACTGATTTGAATTTATTTGTTTGGAAATAAATTGGAGACAAAAGTAAAATATTCATTAATTACTTGAAATGACTTTAATTACTTGGAAAACATTTTCGAAAATAAATGAATAAAACGAGAAAAAAAAGAAATTATTTTTTCAATTAAATAAATAAATTTTTATTGTCTGTACACTGTTTGACAATCAAATGATTCAAAGACTAAAATATATTATGAATAATAGTATGTAGTTTCGATCGAAACAATGAAAGTACGCAAAAATATTCTTTTATTAATAAACTATTTTTTAATATTTGCGTTCTTTTGGTAATAGTTATAAAATTGACAAAAACTATATAATAATAAAATATTATATTAGAGACAAGTCTTATCGAATTTCAAATGCAAATAACATTAACCCAAATCGTTGACAACATATCTCATACGTGGAGTACAATTAAATTAATAGAAAAAATATTTAGACACAATTTATATATTAGTTTTTTAAGTAATAAATTTTGTAGAATAAACAAAACAAGAAAGAAAACAAAATAAAGAAACAGTCGTTTTGATGCATATTTCGAATGACAAAAAAGTAAGAAATGATTGTCTCGTTCTCTCTCTTTCTTTTAATCGATCCGATCTCTCGTCTATTGATTGTATGAGAGCTGAAGCCTATGCCGACATAATAGGCATAATCGAGCTTTAAGTGAGATTATAATTTCGTGTCATTTATGTTCATATCATATATCTGTTGCAGTTCTGTTCTCCGAGTCTTTGCTCATCAATTCTGAGCTATTTTTAAATACAACTAAGTTTTGAATAAATTAATGTTTGTATAGAATTTGTGTTTCGATATAATGAATATTTGTCGACACAATTGTTGGCTTACTTTGAATCGATACTCAAAACTCTCATTCAATGCTCGTATACAAACAGGTATCTAATACTCAACTTTTATATATCTACTGTTTACTGCTTTTCGAGAATAATACAAAGCATATAATAGTTGAAAACCAATATCCTGTACACTTTGGGCCACTTTCTGCAGATATGCTTATCTCGAGATGTGTTTCTTAAATGAAAAAACTATTCACCGAATGCTTTAAGGCTTTGTTTCAATACTGACGACAATCTTCGCTTGACTTTCATTTCCATACATAGAACTCAAGCTTTACTGCAATATTATTTTGAACAGTAAATGCTTATTGGCTTCTATCCGCTCTTCTATCTCACATTTCTCGCTTTCTATCCTTATCTTTGTTTCTTTTTCAATACAAACTCTATATATATACAGTAAAACCAAAACATTGAAAACAGATAAAAAATACACCAGTTTTTTGTCTGATAATTAGTGCTTACAATGAACTTCACCTCCAATTACAGAATTAGAGTCTTACTTGAGTTTCACTGCTATAGATATAGTCAACAACTTACAAAAAAAAAACTTTTTATTATATTATAAAATATTACATCACAAACTCTTTTCATTATAAATTTATTCTTGTTTTATTCTTATTTACACAAATCTAATTCAGAGTAAAATTTCTTTGAATTGTTTGTATTTTATTTATACTCAACTCTTTATAAAAATACATTTATTCTTTAAATTTGTTTAGAAAAAAAATTCTAAAAGAATTTTACTTTTTTTTATATCAACATTTTCTAATTCCAAAGTTTCAAAATATAATTATTGTTCGTTTTATTCAAATTTTCAAACAAAACTTATTTAAATAAATTTAATATAAAATATATACATGTAAAAAATTTTATTTAAAAATATATTAAATTTCCTTTAAATCTAGTTTGTGTGCTATAATGTTGAAATAAATTAGTTTTGATTCTTATACTAATCAATATGTATAACATTTCCAAATAATCAACTAAAGTTTGGCCACAATATATCTTTAGATTTTAATAAATACTATTTATAGTTTGATAAGTACAATTTGATAGAAAGAGAGCATTTTTCCTATATACAGTATTTTAGGCTCGAAATCATTATTTTCTTTTATTTATTAAATATCATATAATAGATATTTGATGTAACCATAGAAATAGTGCTCTATTTTTATAAACAAAACTTTTATGGGAAATAAAATATTGAATTATAGATACTATAAGTTTCTTGTTATTATTATTATATATTATTGTTATTTTTCTAAAAATATATCTATTTATTCACATTCAGGTGCGAACGCTATTTGTCAGCGGTTTACCGATGGACGCAAAGCCCAGAGAATTATATCTACTGTTTAGAGCGTATAAGGTATACCCAAAACACATTATTTTTCTAAATAAAATTTCATTAATAATAAAATTTTCAATAAAACGCATAAGTCATGCAGACAAGTTAACAATGGACAATTTTTTTGTTTAAACACAACATAGATCTAATGAATATTGAAGATAAAGTATAAGATTTCTACACAAAACACATTTTTAAGCAATAAATTATATGCATTTGTATAAACACTTCGAATGAATAAATTGATGTAAACGAACAAAATATATATTCCCACCGAAAGATGTGCAAAATTATTTAAAACATGAAAAAATGCAGATATTTTACAAGTTAAAAATTCAATTTTTAGTTTTCAAATATGCAAATTGGATGTATGAATAGCGCTAAACACTTTGCACACTAACTCTAATACAAACTTTTTCTTAATGTTGTGAACAATATTGCAAATATTCTTAGGAAACAAAACTATTTTATTGTTTGACTAAAAAATTCTGTCAGAACTCCAATATATAATGATTAGACTTATAAAACTAGTAAAGCCAAAGAATAAAAAAAGTTATTTAATAGGATGTCTTATTTTGATTTTGTATATATCCTTGAGCTCAATGAGCACTGACATCAAAATGAATATTCACTACTAGTGTAGAGACGAGAAGTTTTTCTGTAGTTGAGTCTAAGACCTATTCAACACTAAAAAACATTATTCTTATTGAAGCAGAAATTGGATGAAAATTGAAATTTTTATTAAAAGAGAATTTTAGATCTAAAGCACATTTAGTGCCGTATCTAATAGTGTGACTCTTTATTAAAACAACAATATAGGGATACGAAGGCTCTCTATTGAAGGTGACCTCAAAGAATGGCAAGACTTCATCGGTGAGTATTCGAGTTGAGTGTTGGCCCAATTGACGCACTTTTTGTATTAGTTTTGAACGAATTTTTATTTATTATCCTTAACTTTAAACTGATTCGGTTGTTGTCTCCCTGTGCTGACAGCCGGTTGGCTTTGTGACGTTCTCGACTCGTGCCGGTGCTGAGGCAGCTAAACAAGATTTACAAGTAAGTGCTTGCAGTCTTGCCTCTGCTCTCTCTCTCTCTCTCTCTCTCTCTCTCTCTCTCTCTCTCTCCTGCTCTCTCTCTCTACCTCCCTCCCTCCCTTCCTCCCTCTCCTCTCTGTTGTGATGCTGTGTTTCGGCACTAGTTTTCTATAGCATTCTATTTGTCATTTTAGTTGAAGTCCCAAAAGGATTTCAAACGAAAGCTTAGCTCAAATATAAATTGTTTGCAAAAAATTCCAAATATATATAACTTATGGCAGAGTTTCTTAATTTTTTATATTGATGTTCGTCTGCGTTCGTCGCTCTTTATATTCTCATTCTATTCATTACTCATTTTTTTCCATTAAATTCTTTTTTTTCGTCTCTTCTGTCGATTATTTCTTAATAAATATGTTTTTTGTCGATACATAGCAAGGGATTCGATTCGATCCCGATTTGCCTCAAACTATTCGACTGGAATTCGCTAAAAGCAATACCAAAGTTAGTAAACCTAAACAACAATCGTCTCCACCGGCACTGGCCACACATCCGGCGCTGGCAATGCATCCGTTAACTGGGCGTAAGAATGTCTTTACTACCCAATCCTAAACACATTGCAAATGCTATTAATTAAGTTAAATGTATAATTTTAAAACTAAAAACCAAACTTTGCCGCTCTGTTGCCTGTGCAGTCGAATTGGGCGCCGCACTATTCTCAGGTGCACACGACGGCTGGGCTCATCACCCGTTATCATTCACCGAAATGCCATCCGCTTTCAATTCACACGTCATTCATCCGGCACTTCACGCGCAGCTACCGGTTAGTTGGTATTGACTGACAGACTATCTATATAAACATTATTTCAAATAATATATCTTAGCTAGCACAATCTAATTAATCAAATAATCGATAGTCTTATTGCTATTACTTTTTTAACAACCATAATTAAGTAATAAAAACGTTTTTATCTTAATTCGTTTTTTGTTTAAATTTTAATAAAATTTTTTGAATAATAATTATGTTTTTCTCAAAATCAAAATTTTATTATATATGAAAATAAATTATGAAAAATTATTGCCATTATAATAGAGTTTTTATTAATAGTAATTTTTGCGCACAATTAATAGGAATATGAAATGTTCTTTAGCACTAATGTAATTATGTGCACAAAAACACTTTCCGCTCAAAACTCTCACTCATTGTCTTTGAATTCTAACTTTTGTATCACTTTTTTGTTGTATTACTGATGAAGTGATGGTTTATTCATAAAAGCTTTACTTAATTTTGTGACTAAACAATCAATTTCAGTGCCCCTGAAATGACACTTTTGTACATAACTGAGAAAACATACAAATTTCTTGAGTCTCTCGTCGACTATCACTGTTACTGTAGTCACTGCATTAAGATTTGCATTATTTACTACTCCTTTGGGAATAATTTAGTTATATTTGAATATAGATTGCATGACATGTCTCAACAAATTCAAAAAATTGTATTAATTCAGAAGAGATGAATCAATTATTATGATTAATAAGAATTGATAGCTTTGATAGACTATTAAAAAAATATAGAGTAGTTAAAGTAGAGTAGCATAGAGTAGATAGAATAGATAGAATAGATAGCATTGATTGCAATGTTTAGTAAGTGTTTCAATACAAAGATCACATTCACACGACTAGACGACTACCAGTTTAGGCGATGTATAGCTGACTGATAGTGATAGCACATATGTATGTCTTAATACTGTATGTCTTACTACAGCCCCAATTGGCAGTTCCACATCCAATCAGTCACGCGGCAGCTCTGGCCAGTCAGGCGGCCATCCACGCAACTATGCCACCGCAACACTTAGTGGCCACTAGTCCTGCTTTGGCCAGTCCCGTCGGCTCGGCCAACTCGTCAAACTGTTCAACACCTCCATGTTCTACACTGTTTGTAGCTAACCTGGGCCAGTTTGTTTCTGAACAGGAGCTCAAAGATCTGTTCGGGAGGTATAACGCGAACCAGTTTTACAACTTAAACTATTTTTAATAATTCAAATAATTCAATAATAATAATCAGTTAAACCTCATAAATATATAAATATCGTTACTGTATGTCATGTATGTATGTGTTGAACAGTTTCCCAGGATTTTGTCGCTTACGGATGCATAACAAAGGCGGAGCACCGGTTGCTTTCGTTGAGTACACGGTATCTAAACTTTTTATTATGTTCTCCACTACTTCTCTCTTTCTCTCACTCTCTCATTCTCTCACCCTCTCACTCTTTGTCTTTCACTGTCTTTATCTCTCTATCCATTCAATTATATCTAAAACTTATCAATAAATGGCAATCGAGTCAAACATAACATAACTTTCAGTTTGGTTTCTGAACCTCTAGTCTCAATCTCCAGTCTTTCCAAAACTTTTCTGAAACTCTTAATCCAAACATATGTTGACTATCCAGTCAAGTCATCCTTTAATCTTAATCTCATAGGATGTACGTTTAGCCTCACATGCTATGAATGCACTGCAAGGTTATGTTCTATTTTCTTCAGATCGGGGTGGAATGAGAATTGAATTTGCCAAGAATAAAATGGGAGAAGTCTCGCAACAAACCATCACTGTAAGCTACTGTGGCGCCGGAGCTGACACCTCTTACAGCCCACACTAATTATATTTTGATATTTTCAATCAATATATATACAGTACGACAGAATCTCTCTGTAGGTGACAGTTCTCTTCAATTCTTATTCTATTTAAATGTCTATTTTTTAATTATACTTAATATAATTTCAATTTAGAATTCTATTGCTTATTTTTATTTTATTTCATCTTGTTATTACTTTTAAAATCTGTAAATACAATACAATTGTAGTGTTTTGTACTTGTTCAAGCCCATTTTTGCAACTTGGTTTTAGCCAAATTAAATTTTGATTGATTTATATTCTGTTTTTATGATTAATATTATTTTAATGTCATTATTATCTCAAAAATAAACTGATATATTAGAAGCATTAGAGACTCTACCGTTTATTCTAATATTATTTTCTATTTATTAATTTATGATTTAGAGATTTATTATTCTATTTATACTATTTTTTTCTATCATTCAGATTGAATTTTTATTACTAACAATAAATTATTATTTATATCAATGTTTATATTACAGTATATTATATTAAATTTATCCTAAATTAGTTGCATTTTGATTCTGTACTGTATTGTATGCAAACACTGATAAATTTCATGAAAATCTTTGTTATATAGAAATCCTTTTTCATTAATTTCTTTTCAAATTTTCAAAATATTTATATTATTATTCTTTTTTAATTTGAAAAACGAATTAATTTCTTCTTTTTATTAAATTTTTAGATTTCTCGCGAATGACTCCAAAGCACTTAATCCTAATGATAATAAAATCAACTTTAATTCAAAAATTGCAAACAAACTTCTCGTTTCGTATGAAAGCATATTTTGGTCTCTCAAAGCATTCTTATGCAGTATTAATGTATTAATTATTTTAATGGAATATAAACTAAAAGATGAAAAATCGAAACAGACCTACAAAACATATATACATATTATGTCATATATTGAATTGTTTCTAAAAGCGATTGACTTCTCTCTCTCTCAAGCAAAAAGTTTTCTCAACTTTCAATATAAAAAATTAAAAAAAAAACTGAGTTTTAATTTATAATTTGGTTTTTTCTCAAAAACAATAAATTGAGCCTAAATTCTGGCTGTGCCTCAATTTGCTCACACCTTAACCTATTATATGTGAACACATTGTTATATGCATAACATTCCTGTTTATGAAGAAAAAACACATTTTCATCTAAACAATTGATGATAAGAAAAGTGATATATAAGTCAACAAAATCCTTGGAAACCCAAGATATTCATTACAAGAAAGACATATCAATTAAATTTAAAAATATCAATAAGTTATTCGAGTAATAACTTTACAAATGGCTATCAATATATTATAATAAGTGTTATATAATTATTACTAATTTACTATATATTGTATAAAATGTATGTTCTATTCAATCCCCAAACCAAAGAACCAATTTCTTTACCGATTGTTTGTTTAAATATGTATTTAACTAAGAATTTGTCGAAAATTTATGTTTGTATTGAGTAATTCGTGTTTAATGTCTATGCAATCGGTTGTAATTAACATTTAATTTAACAAATTTTAAACTCAAAAATGGTGTTCAGATGTGTAGACAATTGAGTGGTTCTGTTGAGTGGCCGACGGTTTGAGTCAATTTAATATAAGTTTAATTATTTTCTAATTAAACTGAATTAAATTTTTGTTTATATTATTATATATTCGAAATAATATATAATACTATCCAAAGAGTCCTAATAATAATTATCCGAATTGCCACTTGTGCTCACATTATATACTAAGTTTGCAAAAAACAAAACAATTTTATGGATTCTGATCAAACATTTAGTGAATGAAAGATTCAATGAAAAAAAATCAATCTATTTTAATGAATCTTTAATGAAATAAATTGATTACCTCTAAGAAATTGGTTCTATTCTAACAATCACTTGTATTTAAAAACATTTCTTATTTTATATAATAATTTATAAAAATTCTCAACGCTATCAGCAAAAAGTTTAGTTAAATTGACTTGACAATTTTTACATTTTATTTCTTCGAATTATTTATAGTTCTATACGATTATTGTTTTTTTAAAGTTTTTTCCCAATAGTTATACATTTTATTAAAAAAAACTAAATATAAATGAATTTATAAACTCAATATATACTGTATATGAGTTAATTCATATAATTATTTTTTTGAACAAACTATTTAATTTTTAGTTAGAATTTAAATATAATTATAATTACAATCAATATCAAAGAAAGTTGAAATTCATTTTAGATATTTATCCTATAAATTTATTATATATTTAATTAAAACAATAAGTTTATACCAATTTTTTCATTGATTCATAATTTATATAAAAAATAAATTAGAATAATGTGGAGAAAATAAAAATAAAAAAGCATTTCCATATTGAAAACCAATTTAAACATACAATACATTCCCATAATTTGCGCTAAATTATGCTCAAAATATTATTCATAACTTATTTTCTAGTTTTTTCAAATTCAAAGCTCTCCTCAAAGATTAAACTCAACTATTATTTTCAAAACATATTTACAGTATTATCAATAAAATTCGTAAATAATTTTAAAATAAAAAAATTAGTCTCTTATCAAATGAAGACAATTCCTGGTTTTGACGCTTAAGATGCAAAACAAAACAAAAAACAATTAAATAAAAAGAATGACAAAACATATGAAAAGTGATTTGTAATGAAGACTAATGTTTCGATTAGATATGAAAATTAATCGAAATATTAAGCTTATTATAAACGATGGCTTCACTGGTGCTCATTGTAAATGAATAGATATTTGCAAAACATAATTGATTTTTGAATTTGAAGATCAATCTGAATAAAAAACACACTTCACTCAATGTTTAACTACAAAAATCTGTACAATTGGTATAAAACTGTAATAGCGTTTGACAACTGTTTTTGAGTTGGCATATGAAAGTGACCTTTGCTCATTAATGCACTTGTTAAACGTTCAATACACATTAAATTAAACTAGCTAAAATTTTTTGGTAAATTAATGCGTTAATTGAGCAATACTTTTGATTATTGTGTCAAAACAACTCTTAAATTAATTAATTAATTAATTAGTGATTATATTCCTTAAGATTTAATTCAAAAATATCATAAAAACAATTATAAAAAAATTCATAATTCGAACAAAATTTGAAATAAGCATAAAAGCTAAATAAAATGTCCATTACAGTTTTTCATTATTTCTTATTTGTTTCTCTTGTATTAACTCTTTTTATTATTGGAATTATATTATATTATATTATATTTCAAACAAATTATGATTAAATACCGATATATTCATTATATAACTTCTAAGACATAAGAAAAATGAAAATAAATCAATAATTCAAACAATTTGTGTGTAATATAGCTATAAAAAGCAAATTTATAGTAAAAATAAGAGAAGTGATGAAAAAACACAATAATGTTGACAATAATAATATATGATATGGTTTTACAGTTCGAATACCAAAAATATACTTAAGATTTATTATGCCTTAAAAATAAATGTTTTTATGAGTCTGAATGATAACACAGGAGTGCTTTTAATTGGTATTCCCTATTAAATGAATAAATTTTAAAAAGTAATTATATATTGAGTTAAATAATAATGAATTTGTAAATTATTGACCAATTGGCTGATTACCGATTAGTCAATAATAAAATTCCGTCCAATTATTTCTGTATTAATTGTGAAAGTAATACAATTAATGTTATGCATTCCTATTGATGTAAAAGCTATTTGAAAGCTATTTACAAATAATAGCTTTGATTTTTTGTGTGCTTTTTATTCATTATTACGTCAGTTATATTGTAAACACTTTTAAGCTATTATTTGTAAGAAATAAGAAATTTTTGTTTTATTCTTAAAACTACTGATAATTATGTCGTTGTATTCAGGAGTTCATTGCCTGTAAACCTATTTAATGATGATTTTTGTCTAATTTTCTGATTATATTCTGATTTTCTACTTTTTTAGTTAGATTTTGAGCTATTATTTAGAATTAGATTGAGTTTTAAAATGAAGATATTTAGCAGTCATTGAAATAAAAAGTCATAATTGATGAGACTCTAAGTCAACCAAAATGAAAAAAATAATTAAATATAAGAAAATGAAACAAAAATTCAATTCACAAATCGATAAATCAGTTGTTTGATCTGTAATTGAAATTTTGATTTTTTAAAACAAATTAATTTATTATTATTTACACAGAATCTGAATATAATTAATGAAATAGTTTTATTTCAAGTATTAGTTTATTACAAATATTATATACTTTTTATTTAAATAAAAAATTAATGAAATCTAAATTCAATTTTCTCAATGAATCGGATTTCAGCCAATTTTCAAATTAAAATAAAATAATAAAAACAACAAAAACAACAAAACATTTTTCATATAAAAAACCGATTGATTTATAACATTCCCTTAAAAGTCCTTCAATTGTAACGAAAATTTGTTGTAATTTCTAGACTTTTAAAATACAAACTATAAAAATAAGACAAACTCGAGAGTGACATGACTTGTAAGCTATGGTAAACTAATAAAATGATATTATTATTAACAGTGAAATTGTGTACTTTTTTAAAGTAAAAAATATTTTTAGACCAAAATTCTGATGCAATTTATTTTGAGTTTATTCTCATCGGAATATCTGAAGTCATAAACACAAGTCTTTATAATCTAATAAGTAAATCAATTTAGAGCCAACTTTACTTCGCTCTATTATACTGTTGATCCGAACTTATAATTTCAAACTAAAACAATATTTATTCTCAAACCCAAACACCAATAAGAATATTCGTGAATTCAATTTTCGAATAGATTTCTCCAGAGACGTCTTGATACTGATTCCAATGATATCTTATTTATGCGAACCTTAATTAACGGCAATTGTTTGCTCCGAACACTATTGGCTTATTCCAAACTAACAACTGTATAAAAAGAAACATTTTTTCCTAAATTTATTCTTAGTATCGAAATTCTTCTTCACTTAACACCAGATTCTTATAAACTCTTAGACTTTGTTTCAAAAGAATATTTTCTCGAATCACTAGAAGTAAGAATTAAAACATCCGAATATAATGTCTTCGTATAGTGTTATGGGTCTGACAGCACTGGTCTTAGCACTGGTACTAGTGTTCGGTATGTGTGACGCCGGTTATCGTAAGCCTCCTTTCAATGGAAGCATTTTTGGCAAACGATCTGATCGTTCGATCAATAGTAAGTACAAACTTAAAACCTTTTATTAAAAATTATTTCGAATCTAAACCCAATTTTTTACAATTCAAAAGATGCGGACGAAATACTTGGGATATGTGAAGCAGTAGTTAATATGATTCCGCTCTGCAATCCCTGGTTATCCAAAATAACTGACGCAAACAATTGATTTAATCACAACTTATTGTGTTATTTATTAATGTTATGACAATTATATAACAAATATTTTAAAAAATATTAAAGATATATCAATCTTAAACCTGTTTTTTGTATTATTTAAAAAATTAATTGTTGAATTTTTTGGTTGTAATCCAAAATGCGTTAAAGTTTATTTGCCTCTTGAATCGACAATAAAGGCACCAGCATATTTTACGTTTAATCAATTAATTGTCACTTTTATGAAATGCACTAATTGTTAAATAAAAGTTTTTTGATTTCCTTATTCTGTCTATTCTTTGATTACAATTTTATACTAAATTTAAACTTCCATTGATTTGAGATATTGATAAAAAAAATTTAAAAAATAACAAACAAATAATAAAAAATATATTCTATTTGTGTTTTCAAAGTAAAATTTCCATAAAATTTTCCGAACGATAAAATTCTTGTTTTACAGTTAAGATATAAATAGATTAAAAAAAATAATATATTGGAATCACGAATTGAAAGAATGGTGTATTCAATGGAAACAATTAATTATTAAATACGGATTAAAGGAATTTGAAAAATGAAGGTTTTTAACCTAAAGGACATGAGAATAATCATGAATTGAATTTGAATTTAAAAATATGGAATTTTCATCCCTTGAAGTACTAATCGATTTAAGTGTCGATAGAGTGATAGAGAGCAACAATTCTCGTAAATTGTTGTTTGTTTATAGTTTTATTGCATTTTTATTTATTTATTAAAACTGTTTTTACAGTTTCTATAATTTAGTACTTCCATTGATTAAGCTTTTCATTGAGATATACCGAAGGTTTAAAAATATTATATTTTTCAAAAATTGCTATAAAATAAAATTTAGAAAATGTTTTGACAATGTATCAGCATTTTGATAAACAATTTACAATAAATTAAACTTGATAAGTTATTTGTTTTTGTATATAATTTACTAAAACAAAAATTGTTATTGAAATAGTAAATAACAAACAGTTAAAATTTAATAGTTATTTATTAATTAATTGCATATTGTATAAATTAAAAAAAAATTAATTTATCTAATTTAACTATTAATTCAGTCGGCTTTAGTGGCTTTTAAAACAATACAAATGTATTTCTATTATATACAGTGTTTAAAAGTTAATTTACAGTTTTCATGATTATATCATTTGCTTTTAATTGCCAATAATTATTAATGAATATATTTGCTAATTATTTCTTATCTTTTTATTTTAGTTTTGTGTTAAACTAATTTTGTGTTAAAAAATATAATTCATTTAAAATAATCTAAATTATATTTTAAAATAAATTTAATATTACTTAAAAAGAAAAAAATTTCAAGATCCAATATATTTTAAAATATTTATTTAAAATATTTCCTGACTATTTAAGAAATTTTTATTTTAAAAATATTGTGACTAATATTAAAAAAGATATAAAATTTAATAAATTGTTGTTGGTTTTAGTTATTTTTAGTAAATTTATTTATATTTAGTAAAAAATATATTCTAACAAGATTTTATATATTTTTTCAATTTCTACAATAACTTATTTTAACAATGCACCTTGGTAAATTCAAACGAAATGTCTGTATAAAATATCAAAATGTCGAAATTGGATAAAATATTAAATAATAAAATGCAAAAATTGTAAAATTAAAAAAATTTTATTTTAAAAAATAAACTTTAATCTGGTATTTTAGCCTGAAAACTTTTTGACTTTAAATTATTGCCTCTGTGCATAATTGAACACAATTTTTAAATATATAGTTTGACTAAAAAAGCTCAAATCTATTTTTTAAGTTAAATTTATTTTACCTAAATATTATTCTGCTAAGTTGACAAAATAAAGTTTTTTATTTGTTACATTACATAAATCATTTTCATTATATCTATATGATCTTCTTAAATAAATTATTATTAAAATAAATTTATTTTTAAAAATAAAATATAAAAATATAATAAATGTCTTCCAGCAACTTAATTTATTTTGTTCATTAAAAACGATTTGGGTTTTTCATAAAATATTTTATATAGACATTTGTTAACTATCTTAAACAGTTTAATGCAAAATATGCATTTAAAACATTAAAATTTAAACTTGTGATAAAACTACTGATATGTTTAAATTTTTACTTAATTAGATCTTTAAGGTTTGCACTGAAAGTTTACTCAACTTATATTAATTTATTAACATGTAACTTATAAGCTTTAATTTAATATGAATATTTATCAAAGTATTCAGGCAATAGCCGCTTAAATTAAATATTAAATAAACTTGGTTACTGTAATATTTATATACTTTTTATTTTTTTAAAATCAAATAATTAAAATTTATTTGAATGCATATTTTTGAACTAATATTTTACACAAAAATTTTTTATTCATTAATATTTAATTATTATTTAAGTAAAAAACAAAAAAATAATTTTTAAAATTAGTTTAAATGTGAGTATAATTTATTTTTGTTTTGAAAAATTTGTGGCTAAGAATAGTAATATTGTTTTATCTATTAAAACTTATTTATTGTTTTTAAAATTAACAAATAATTTTTCAAACAATTTGTATTTTGCCAATTAAAACATTAATTTAGTCATTTTAATTAAATACAATTACAATATTTATTTGTTATAAAAATTTTAAAAATAAATATTCAAATTTAATTAATATTATAACAGTAATAACATTTTTCTTGGCAATAAAATATACTATACTTACAAAAATTAATTAAAAATTAAAGAAAAGCAATTTATCAAATATAACCCGCATTAATATTAAAAACTAATTATTAATTTGATTTACTTTAAGATAAAAAACAATTTTGTAATTATTATATAATCAAATTTATCTAATAATAAGAATTTTTAACAATAAAGTCAGTTAATTAAATGTTGACTATTTTTTCTAATAATTGTAATTTGAAAAAATAACAGATTATTAGTCCAAATCAACAAAAATATAATTTGTTCTAAATTTAAAAAATTTTGCGTCGATTTGCATATAAATTACATAATGAGAGTCCGTTTCAGTCATTCAATTAGTGCTCTTCTGTACGTCTGATGAAGTAAACACTCATTAGTTAAACCGATAAAACTTTTTTTAGCAATTCTCGTCGTTTTTAAAGTAATTCTATTTTTAATTAATAAACTAATCAGAAGAGACAAGAGATAAATCTCTCATCGGATTTGAAAAACAATTGAATAACAATGAATTACAGATTTGGCGGATTATAAGCTATAAGTCATTGAATGTCTAATAAGTTTTCTATTATTTAGTTTTTAATTTGCTTTTTCACTATTGGTAAACATTATTGTAATAATATTTTAATCTAAGTTTGCAATTGTTTCAAATCAGAACAGACTCACAAAAAGCAGTTTTGCATTCAATCATTAGACAAGAGATTTGGAAAAAGTCGAAAATCATTCAAATTTTTTCAAATCTAAGCTTCAGTTTTGAAAAAATATTAAATTAAAAGTTTATCATTGGATGTCTTGTTTGTCTCTTATTGATTCGGTAAGTAATAAAAGATAAACTAATAAATTATTATTTTATTGCTCTGTCTTGGAGTTGAACTTGATTTTTTTATATCGAAAATATTTTGTTCTTTTCACTGTAAATATCATTTTTTGTTCTCTATTTATATATTTTTTTGCTCTATTCAATGTCAATATTTATGAGATATTGAAAATTTTCGGATATTTGATAAAAATAGCTCCAGGTTAATTGTAATGATAATGACTCCAATTTAGGGATGAATTTTGTCAAACAAAAAAGTTGATCATATTTTGTGATAAATATTGTAATTTTATATTTACTTGAATTTTATTGCTATACAAATGCATTAAATTGTATGAATTCTTGAAGTACAAGTGCACTGTCCTTATCAATCCTAGTCTCTCTCTCCCCTCTCCTGCTTTCTTCTCTTTTCTCTCTTGTTCTCTCTCTCTCCCTCTCTCTCCTTCTTCACTCCCTCCTTATCTCCTCTCACTTTCTCTTTCACTTTCTCGTTTCCCTCCCCTCTCCAGCAAAAAGATAAGAGAAGGTTAACAAAAAATTTCCAACAAGACTGTAAAAAAGATATAATTTGGGCCAATAATGTTTGAAAAAACTTAACATGACATCAAATTTCAATGCTATATATTTGAATGTGTTTTTAAAAATTCCTATATTTTTTTATAACTGACAACTGTTTTCTATTTTTAAAACTTTCGATTAAATTAAACTAAGCTTTGAATAGCTATACATTATGTTCAATGTAGACCTATTGGTCAGACTTTGACTACAATTTGATTTATTTCTATTAATTTTGATTTTAAATACACATCGATTCACATAAATCATATGCTAAGGTAATGTCCAATTTATTGTTCATTTAAGTATTTTAAAAAATTAATTTGTTGTTTTTTTTAATTTAAAGAATAAGTTTTTAAAATTTAATGATTTAGAATAGAGACAACAGAATCAGATGTGAATTCAATTTTTAAAGCCTTGACTTTTTGTATAAAAAATTAATTTTAATTTGTCTAAAGTTATTGTATTCTTTAAACCGGGTTAACACACATTGATAAGAAATAAACAAATTTTTGTCGAAAAATGAGTAAATAGTGTAATAAACGTACGAAACGTACAAGGGGGAAACTGATTATTAAAATTTATAAAAATAAAAAATTTAATAAATAGTGTTAAAGTAGTCCTTGAATGCGGTGTTTGTTGTCTGTCGGTGGTATTGAACGGTCAAATAGGACGTGTCCTTACAATTATCAAAACATAATTTAATCCAATATTTATTAAATTTGCAAAAATAGTTTGCCGTCCTATCGAGGATTATGTCACATAAAAGTGTTCAAAATTAACTAAATAGTCAATAGTCGTGACAACAGTCCTATTCGACGTTTTTCACTCAATTCCTGTTTTGTTTGATATAAATATCTTCAAAGAATATAAATTAGTTTTCAAGTTCTCGTCAGTACTTTAAAAGACAACTCTTTTTTGAATTAAAAGAGTTGGTCTGAAAGAGTTGAGTCTTTTTGTCGTTTTTCTATAACTTTGTGTTATTTTGCTTTAGATTCAAATTTTGGGATCATTAACAAAAATGCAAACTTTGTCTTCAATTAAGTTATTATTTGTTTCGGTTCTATTGATCGCGTTATTAGTTTTAAGTGACGGACAGTTCTTCACTAAAACTGGATCTAAATCTATACCTCGAATGGGCAGAAGAGCTGATAATAGTTTGTGGTCTTTGGTAAGGCTTTAATATTATTTTAATTTATAACAATTATAAATAATTCTGAAAATATAAGTCTAAGAAAATTTTTAGTCTAATTTAATTTTTATGTTTTTATAAAATAGTAAAAATAATTTATTTTTAAAGTTAATTTTGAATTAAATTAAATTTGATAAAAATTGCTTTAATTGTACGTCAGATCCCTCAACATCCGGCTTATAAGCGCAAAGTAATAGAAGCGATACTCGAGAAATACAATGAGAAAAATAATTTGGAAATCGATAACTTAATCACAACTTCAGCCCCAAAATCAATCAATAGTTTGGACTCAAAAGGGAAAAACGTGAAAGTTGAGAGCGGGAGTGGACGGTCGAAAACGGCATTCCTTCAAGTTGAAGGTATTTCGATTAGTTTACATTGATTTGCATTTTAGTTTATTTTTGAATCCGTGTTTTATGAGAGCTGTAGAGCAGACACATTGCACGGATAGATCAACACTTTTAGAGTGATTAGAATGAATTATGATTGGAATATTAAGATATTGCCAAGATCAAATCCAAGATCATTGATGTTTGCTTTAATCAAACTTTATTTTTGAAAACATTACTATTTTTGAAGAAATTTTAAATTTATTCAAAACATATCATTTATTTACAGTAATTTGATTAACTCGTAAGTGAATTAGGTTTGTGTTAATACATATAAAATTTGAGTTAATCTTTTATAAATTTGACTCATTTATAAATTGTATTAACAAATTTATTTAAATTTGAATATTTTTACATTTTAACTAGTCAAAAATAGATTAATTATACAATTACAATTTTTATAATTTAAATAAAATTTAATTCAATTTAATTTTTTCATAACACAGATAGTGACGATCAGTTCAATTCTAGCCGTGAAATGAAAAAACTGCAGAAAATATTGAAATCATATCTCGAAAAATCAGAAAAATAAATATTAATTTAATTTTTGTCAAACACTTTGTTTTACATTATATTCTATTCTTAAGTTTTATTTAATTTATTTTATATATAATTGTTGTGTTATATACAATGTCATCAATTATTTATCATTAATTAATATTTTGATATTTGTGTTCAGTATTTAAAGAAAAGTAAATAAATAAATGTTTATTAAAAATAAGTTTTGTTTAAAAGTTTTTGAAACTAATCTAAGATTGAAATGTTTAATATTCATTGCCATATCATTATTAATATCAAAGTCTCTATTTAATAAAAATAAATTCATATATACTGTACATGTTTGACATTCAGAATTTAGTATGTATGAATTTTAAGTAATAAAATTTTTAAAAATAACAAATTATTAAATTGTATTATTATTATTTAAAAACGGTATTTAAATAGAAGACACTTTATTTTAAAACGCTGTTTATTTGATTATCTTGTTTAATTTACAAATTATAACATGTACAGTACATTTTTACTAAATATAACTAAATTAAACAAGAGAAATTGGCATTTAACAAATTTTTAATAAACAAAATAATATTAAAAATTTTAATTTAAAAAAAATTTATTGTATTTTGTAATTATTGATAATAAATATTATTGTTTTATAAATATAATATTTATATCTTGCTTAATTAAAATAAAAATGTATCTTATTTGTTATTTTGACTAAATGTAATTCATTTATATAAAATTAATTAAAATAAATTTTTAAATTAAAATCTTAATTATTTATAATATTAATTAAAAACATTATAGTTGTCAAAAAAATTAGTTTTATTGTTTAATCTTTTTTGTTAATTATATTGATATTAAACAGAGATTCAAAATAAGGGGAAATCAGCAAAAGAAAAATCTACTGACTTGGAAAATTTGCATTTAATTGGCGCAAAGATATTTTAAACAATTGACTTATCTTTTCAAAAAAAATTCTTGGATTTTTGGGCCAAAATTAGGATTTTTTTAATTAATGCTAAATTTGGTTTAAATTCAGTTAAATTGGGTTAAATTTTATTGTAAATATATGAATTTTTGCAATTTTTAGAAAAGATTTCTTCTAAGTTTTTGGCTAAATTTTTAAAAACAATTTCCCCTAATCCCAATGGATCGGCCGTTCTTATAAATTTCTAATATTTTAATTTAAATAAATGTGTTTTAAAATGAAAATAGTTTTATAAATACCATGGATTGAGAAGATCAGGGAGTAATCTTTTTCAAATACGCTTTAAATTATTAAAAATTACTTAATTTTATATGCAATTTAATCTAATTTAATTAAAATCAAACCGAATTTAAACTAGATTAAGTTAAATTAATGAAATTTAAATCGAATTTAGCACAAATTAAAAAACTTTAAATAAAACTAAAAAATTGCCCAAATGGGAGAGGATATTTTTTGTGAATCAAATGCTAGGATAAATGCAAATTTTCATAATTAGACAGATTTTTAGCTGATTTCCCCCTTTTTAAGTACAATTTCTGATAAATACTTATAAATTGTGGAATAATTTTAAAAATTTTAAATTAAATTTATTTATGAAATAAAATATAACAAATTAAATTTTAAATGTAAAAAACAACAAAATTTGTTAAAAGATCATAAATGTCACAGTCTTATTAATTGAGTACATTAGGGATCGAAAAAAAGAAATCAGTTTTGAATTTTGTTATTCGTTCCCCTCAATTTTTTGCCGGTTGCCAAAGGCAGCTGTCAAGTTTTGAGTTTTCTTTGGGTAAAATTGGAAATTGTGCCCTAAATTTGCGTTAAATCCGGTTTAAATTTAGTTAAATTAAGTAAAATTTTATTATAAATAAATATGGATGTTTTGGAAAAATCTCTCTCCTAATACTTTCCCTAGATTTTTGGCCAAATTTTTGGGGAAAATTTCTCCCCTTATCCCTTTGAATGGGTTGACGTTTTTTAACCCTGATTGTACATTATTAATTAAATTTTATATTAATACCAATATTATTTTATTTAAAATCTGATAATTTCACTAGACTAAATATAACTTTTAAAAATTAAACTAAGATACAATACTTATAAAAACTAGTATAAAAACAACTAATACAATTTTCAATTAAATTAAATGTCAAGGGAGTAATGGTTATGCAATTTGCAAAGTTTTCTATTGCATTATACAGATTGAGATGTAATTAAGAAATATTTAAATTGACAAAAGAATTAAGAGTTTATCCGGAAATTGAACCCACATTTCAGACGTCATGACTAGATTTATCCACTATACTCTTGGGCTTTCTTTAATTTATATTGCTAATTTAAGTAAACAAACTTTAGATTGAGTTATATTAAAAAAAAACTTTTTTTAGAATAAATACAAAAGATCTCGTTAAGAGTAATACAATTATAAGAATAGTTAACAGTAATAATTTATATTTTTTCCAATTAATAAAAATAAAACTGATTTTTTGAAACATCTTAATACATAAATACTGTAAATATTTAAATGTAAAAATATTTCTTAAATTTTAGTCTAAAAATAAATAACTCGTCTGTTTTGTGGATGGCCAATTCGATTATTTAAATTTATTGATAATATTGTCGACTATATTACAATTAGTGATACAATATTTCTAAATTGGAACTAAATTATAACATATAATTAATTAAATTAAGTTTAATTGCAAACGTTTTTATCTTTTGCTCTCTTAAGATCTCAAAAAATTGTAATTTGACCTTTAATTATGCCTCAGGTATAAACAAATTTTTTTAAATTTTAATTCTTTAAATTTAATTTTAATTTTTAATTTTAATTTTTTATTTTTTATTTTTTATTTTTTATTTTTTATTTTGTTTACTGTATTTTATTTATAACCATTTAAAATATTTTAATTTTACATTAAATATCTCTTTATTTATGAAGATTAGTTAACTGGTTTGTTTAATGGTTAACTTGAAAATTTAGTAGCAATTTATTTTTTTTAAAACAAATTAAAATGTTCTTTATAATAAGTTTTATTTTAAACAAAAACTTATTTAAATAATACATTTAAATTTAAAGTAAAATTACTTTAAAACATAGATACATAAGAGGAGGTCAGCCAAAAATTCCCATAATTTTAAAAATTGGCATTTGTTCCCTCTAGCATTTGATTGGCGCAAAGGTGCCCCTTACAATTTGCCACCTCTTCGATTAAGTAGTAAATAGTTGTATTGCAAAGGTTTACAGTCATTACAAATTAAAGTGAAAAGAGTAAACAAATTTCTACCTGTTTACAATACAAATTATACAAATAAAATTTAATTTTATATCATGTAGTTTGCAAATATCAAATTAAATTTTATGTTTTAAGGTTGGTCCTTTGGCAGATTTTCAGACCTTGTTCTGGTTATTGGTATTAAAAATTATTCAAGTTTTTATTAACTCATTTTTACATTAAATTCAAACATAATAATTATTTGTTTGCAAGTATGAAAATATTTTTAGATAAATTATAAGTTAAATACAGATTAAAATTTAATATATTTAAATATTTTAAATATAATCTTGTTCAATTTGCAAAAATAAAATGTTTTACAGTAAAGCAAAATTTTTATTCTATTTTAAATTGAAATAAATGTGACATTTATTAAACAAATTTGTATTTTATTTTATTCCAGTTTATTTAATATAACAATTAATATAATATTGAATAAATAAGTTTGAATTAAAGTATAAAAACTAATTATTTTTATAATTTTCTTTTTGATATTTTCACAATATATTAAATAACAATTAATAATAATTATTATATTATTGGTTTGTGTTAAGCAAAAACATAGCGTTTAGATGTGACCGAATGGCCTGAAAGACAATTAATGTTCAATTTAAATATTATATTATATTATATTATATTTAATTAAATTAGTTAATTAATTCAACTTTTAACTTTATTATTTATTATTATTTTGTTTAATCAAAATTCTTTACTAACAAATCTTATAATAATAATAAAAGTTTATAACAAAATCAACATACTGTAGATCTAACTGTAAATCTAACAAATCATCATAGACACATTTAAAATATAGTTTCTGGCTTTAAAAGCTGTTTATTAAAATTAACTATTTATTAAACAAACAAAAACAATGTATTTGCAATGTTCTAAAACTGACCGTGTAACAAATTACAAATATAAGGTTTTTGAATGTTTATGTATAATTGCATAATAGTTAACAATTATATTAAAATTTAAAAATAATCTAAATCTGGCATAAACTGTCTAAATATTCAAGTATTTAGTATATGCAAGTAACTTAATTTGAATTAATTAAAAGTTGAATTTTTTTTATTTGTTTATAATTTATACCTTGAAGTGTAAGGAATGAGAAAATTAGTCATATATTTCGGTTGATTGTCATTCGGAAATCGTGTGAATCCTCGAAAGATCGAACTTTTTAAACCAGTATTTCGGGAATATTTATTGCCATTATATGGGGTTCCAGAAAAAAATCTAAAATATAAAATTAATTAACTATTTTTATTGTTATTGTTAACTATAATTTTAAAAACTTTAATTAATAATCTAAAAATTAAAGTAATTAATTAAGAAATTTTTAAAACAGTTTTATTCAAATTAAATGTAATAATAGTTATACTGTTTATATGTTTTAATATTTTTAAACAAAATTTATTTAAATGAAACAATGTGTGATTGAATAAGCAAGATTCAAAATTTATTTATTATTATGTCAGTCAGTAAATGGCAGGCGTTATATCTTAACAAAGTATATATTTATTCAAAGATAAAATATTCTTAAATGAATTTAATTTTTCTAAAAGCTATAGTTTGGTTAACTCTTATTTAAGTTATATGTTGCATGTTTTTGGAATTGAAGTTTAAATTATAGCTATGTTTACAACATGTATACTCTATTTTGAAAAAACATTTCTTACAATTTTGTAATAATAATTTTATATTAGTATCAAGCAATAAGCTTATTATATTGATATATTTCAACACACTTATTCTGAATCAATCAAAATATTCATTTGCACTTTAAATGTACTTCAAATAAAAATGTTTACATATTATAGAATATTATGATTTTATCATTTCTATGGCTCTTATAATACAGTATGACTATCGGAATAATAAATCAATTCATCGAAAGTTTGAAGTATTCTCACATTTCTTGTATTTTTGTGTTTAAGAAAACTTTTAATTTAATTAGAAATATGCGGATATAAAGCGACAAAGCTCGATTCCATATGTTAAGTTTATATATTCTAATAATATTTTTATAAATACTATATAATTTTATGCAGTAATAAAAAAATTATAAATTTATCTATCTTTATTAAATATATTTATAAATATATGTATAGAAAAAATAATTGTTATAAAAATTATTATAATATTATTTTTCTATTATTATATTCAAAAATATTAATTTAGTCAAAAATATAATATTGAATATATTAATATATGTTATTAATATTTTATATCCATATTCGACATTTTCATATTTGAATTAACCAAATTTATATTTTAGATTCTCATTAAATTTTGTTTTTGTATATCCAGAATTGTAAGCATTTTACTTTTAAAAAGCCTATAAATCGTCTACTTCTTCAGAGTATAGTTACTATATATTAATATAAATTAATATAATTAAAATAAAAGATATATTTAATCTTTTTGCTAATTTTATTTTAAATATAGCGATTAGTAATAACTTAAAAATGTTTATGAAGTATATTTGCTTTTACTAATACCAATATGCAGTTTTATACAAGGTAATTATGCAAAAAATATTTAACATTTAAAACATTTAAAATTTAAAAAATTTCACAATAAAGCTATAAAACTACACTTTGTTTATAAAATTTAAATCTGCATTCGTTCAAAACCATTTGAAAATAAAATGCAAAATATCTAAATAAAGTTTAATATTTAGTTCAAATTGTTTCAAATTACAAAATATTTCAATTGTTTTAAAAGTAAATCTATTTATTTCCGGGTTATTACCATTGCTGAAATAAATTTTAAATCATTACCACTTTATTGACATTATTTTAATATTACTCTACATTTAAAGAATTTTTAGAGTTTTAAAGTAAAACCCAATCAAAACAAAAAATATTTACTATTTAACTAAATTATAGATAAGTTATATGTAAATTATATTTTATAACTTTTATTAAACCTAAATTCAATTTTATTTTACAAATGTTGACAATAAATATGAAAGTTTACAATTAAACTTTGATTAAATTTAAACTTTAATTAATCAAACTAACAACCAATTTAATACTGTACTTAATTATTTAAACTTACTAGTTAGTTACTTTAAATTAATTAGTTTAGAGTTTTTAGCCAGAATATTTTATATTAACAAAAATTTAAAAAATAAAGTTTTAACTATTTTAAGTTAAATAATATTTAAAATTAATAAATTAAACTATATACAAGTAAATAAATTTTGATAAATTGGCAAAGTTGTTATTTAGTTTAAAATATGTTTAACTATACAAAACTTGTTTACTGTTTACTGTCAATCAATTTTAACAAAATTCTATTTTAAAGCAATTTTTATTTTTCAAAATCAAACCAAAACATAGTATTATTTATTAATTTGCTTTTTATTTCAATATCAAGTGTGATTTTAGAAATGTTTAGTTAACTCATGTGTTTTCGACAGTTTCTATAGTTTTTAGATTTGTTTTTCTCTATTTGTCACTTGTCTTATAAACATTTTTGTTATATTATTACAATACTTCTGTTTAAGCTATACTTCTGTTTTATTTATTTTTACATTAAATTACTCAAATATGTTTCTATTTTGCAAAATGCATCATGTTATATTAATAAGTTATATAATATTATCTAGCTTGTTGTCAATCACTTACCGAAAGTTGAGTCACAATTAGTTTTCCGGAATTAATTTGCATAATAGAAAAGAAAGTAAACTTATACTCAAATTATTTGTATTTATTGTCAGACTTTCTGTTATTATTTTACGTCTAAAGAAACATATTTTACTAATAAAAACAAATTGTATTTCCAGTCAAATATAACAAAATATTTTTTGAGTTTACATTAGAATATGATTGAAAGCCGGTATAGAATTGCACAAAAGGGTACTATAAAACTCTATTTCTATATTCATCCTATTTTGTTGTTCTAACATAAAATCAGAAATTTTTTTATTATATTATTTTTGTTGAGATTTTACAATAATTTTAAAAAATTGTTATTTTTATCAAATGCGTAACAAATGTGTATTTGAAAAATGAAGATATATTTGAAATGGTTAAAGTTTATTTTAAAAGTAGATATTTTTAGATATAAGTGTCATTAAATTTGTAAAACCTTAGTTTGTAGACAATTATTTACCTTGTTTTAAATAATTATTTATTTTAAATTAATTACTAAAAAGGAATAGCCAGGCCAAAAATTTGCTTTATTTTAAAAATTGGCATTTATCTTTCCTGATTTTTTATTTTAAAAAAGAATTATTTGAGTGTTTGGTAAAAACAATAAAATTTTCAATAAAGTAGAGCTAAATTTACATTTATTTAAATTAAGTTTACTCTAAATCCAGTTTAAATCTAATTAAATTATATTAAATTGCAAATATAATTAAATAATTTTATTATATATTTTAGGCATTTTTAAAAAACGAAAACACATTTAAACAACGTTTGATTACCCGTAAAACAAAATTCAGAAAAATACCAAGAACACTCTGAAATACAAACTAGATATAAATTAAAATATTAAATATTAAATTATTAAAGTAGAAATAGAATTTGCCCTCTTTTATATATATATTCTTTTTCTAAAGCGTATACGTAATCTGCGTATGAACTCAATTGGCAGTCTACTAAAATTCTGTACTTGCTATAATCAAAATTATATTTTTATTAATTAATTCAAATTTATGTTTATATAAATTAATAAAGTTTTTAGATATTATCAATGTGTTATTATTATTATTATTATTATTATTTTGTTTTAATAAATCTAAACATTTTAAATACAGAAGTTGTAATTCGAAGTACAACAGAAAATTTGCTATATAACGGATTTATAAATAGATTAACTTGTACATTTTATATCTAACTTTATATTTTTAAACTTTTATTAAATATGAAATAATTACTATATTTAGGTTCAAGTATTAAAAAAAATAAAAGTTTTTTATTTTAAATTTTAATAATAAAATTTAATAAAAGTCACATTTAAGTTTAAAATCAATAAATTTTAATAAAACTTATAATCATTTTATCCAGGAATCGAGAAAGGAAAATCAGGAAAAAATCTCCCTTGATTTTAAAAAGTTGAATTTATCCCCCCGCCCTAGCATTTGTTCCGCGAAAAGGTACCTCCTCGACTTCTTGTCGGCCGCCGAAGGCGGTCGGCAAATGTTTTTGTTTTTTTAACCAAAATTAGGAAATATTCTCTAATTTTGGGTTAAATCCGGTTTAAATCCAATTAATTTAACTAAATTTAGTTTAAATTCTGTTTAAATCCAGTTAAATTAGGTAAAATTTTATCATAAATATATGTGTTTTTTGAGCGTTTTTGAAAAAATCCCTTCTCTGACCCTCCCCTAGGTTTTCGGCCAAAATTTTGGGGAAAATCAATCCCCTGATTCCCCATGGATCGGCCGACCTTCTTGATCCCTGCTATTATGAGATTTAGAGGAGTGTAAAGTAACAAACATTATTTTTCTACATTTCTGCAATTTAATAGAATTTAAACTAAATTTAAAATAATTTCTAATTTTGGCCGAAAAATCCACGAATTCAACAGAACCTAAAAAGAAAATACCATTTTCAGTTTCTTTTTTCAGTCCCTATATATAATGAATTGTTAAACTTTTAAGAAAAACAAAATTTTGGTTATGTTCTTTTTTATTAAATTCTAATATACACCAAGTTAAAACTAGATTGATAAAGTATACACTTTTTATTTTTATACTGGTTTAATTTAATTTAATACTTTTTCTTGTTTTAAAGTTTTAAAACATAATTAGCGTCTTAAATTAAAGCATTTAAATTTAACTATCATGAGCAGTTTGCTGAAATGCTGTCATATCAATATTAATTTTTATTATATTTATGTTTAGTTTAATAATATTTTATTTTGTTAAACCTTAACTAAATCCAAAGCAATTATAATGAGATATGAATTGTCTAAAGACTAATCCCATTCTTTAACACAATATTACGAAACATAACATATGTATTCAATCCAAACCTGATATTTGTTTAGTTTGCATTAAATTGTAATCTAATTCTTATTAAGACACTAATAATCTACAGTAGAGCTTAGGAAGAGGTTTATTCAGAATTCAAAGAGCATTTACAGATATACAGATATTTAGTTTCCAAACCAGACCTAATAGGTCTAATAAACAAACATTAGTATAAGTCATATACATTTACTGTAGTAAAGTTTGATAGTTGCATCATGGTAATATATACAGTAATAACAAATAAATGTAAGGAACTAGTGAAACAAACTGAGGAAAAGAAAGTAGTTGATAATTTAATTAATTAACTTGAATAATTTTAAAAACTTATTTTATTACATTTTTACTAAATTGATTTACAAAATGTAAACAAAATTGAATAAATTTTACGCTACAAGTTATATGTGAATAAAAGTTAACTTGACACATGTCTTAGAGCATTCATTTTATTTAGTATAACGCATCATTTATCTAGATAAAATATAAAAATGGATTCATCTGCATATAACTGTTTATTAAACTTACAACAACAGTGTATTTGCAGAGACCTAAGATTGATCTTGTTAACTAAAAAGTAAAAGTAAATACCTTAACAAGTATTTTAAACTCTGAAAAAATATCTTCAAAAATACTTCAGTATGTGTTGTATTCAAATGTGTTTTTATTTTTGTTTATATGTCTTCAAATATTTGCACTTCTTTGGTTAATAATAAATAACAATTTAAAATATATGTATTTCAGCCAAAAATCCCCCTAATTTTGAAAATTTTAATTTATTCCTTTTCCTAGCATTTGGCCCTCCCCCTTAACTTTTTGCCAGCTGCCGAAGGCGGCCGGTAAATTTTTGAGGTTTTCTTACCAAAATCAAAACATTTTCCATAAATTGGTGCTAAATTCGATTCAAATTTAGTTTAAATTTAGTTAAATAAAGTAAAATACCATTATAAATATATAGGTTTTTTGTGCGTTTTAGAAAAAATCCCTCTCTTAATCCCCCCTCCCCCTGGATCGACGGTATAGATCGAATTGAGCGAAATTCATTTTCAGCGAATCCTTTATAATCGGATTAAAAATTACTGATAAAAGATATGCAAACTTAGCGAATATGACAAAAACATATGCATTTGAGCGAAATTTTAAAATAATATAATTGATATTCGAAAACAAAATTTATGGTAAAATTAATCTAAAGATAACTTTCAAATTACAAATTATTTAAGGTTGGCACAATTCTTGTATTTAAATTAATATATTTGAATTAATTCTTGTTTTACAAAAACATAAAAAAATAGATAATGATTTAATTCAGTTACGGTCACAATATTATTTGGCTAAACAATAAATAAAAAAGATTAAACAAACAAATTATGAAACTTAGAGATACTTATAATAACACTTAAGAAGCTATTGAATGTTTAAATTCAGTCAGTTTTCTATTCAAATCAAACGATTAATTATATATTTTTAATGTTTTTTTTACAATTGTATACTATTTACTATTGACTCTGGTAGTGAAACTTCGGCCTTTTTCAGTTTGTTTACTATATAAGCAAACGTTGATTGGATAACGGGCGGTGACTTTCAAATGGGCAAATATCAAATACGTTTTATTAAACCAATCAACAAACATCTATGTGATGCGATGTTATACAAACCAATAAGAAAACGGACGAAGTTTCACTACCAGAGTCAATATTTTTATTGTAAAATAAATTTTTGTTTATTAAAAACACTTAGTCTTAAATTAAACAAATATATATAATACAATAAATAATGTTTAGTATTTATTTTGTTATAAAAATAATTTTCGCTCAAAATGCATACGCTGAAATGGATTTCGCTCAATTCGATTTAAACCGTTTTTTATCGCAATTAACAGCTATATATAGAATAAAACAAAACCTTGAACAAATGAACGTATGAATCGAATTGAGATTTCAATGCATTTTCAGCCAATACTTTATAATCGGATTAAAAAGTACTGATAAAAGATATGAAAACTTAGCGAAATTTGATAAAAACATAACGATTTAAACAAAGATATCCTGACTTTATGCAGAAGTGAAGACAACATCAAATTAAATAGCATTAATAAAAATCATTAAAATGACAGGCCAAGTTATTATTTTTATAATACTGTATATTGATTTTCTTTTCACATATTAATTTATTCTAAAAATGAGTTAAAACTTACTTATTACAAAATTAAATAATAAAACTGTTTATACAAAATATTTGTAAATCTAGCAAATCTAATATTTATCAAAATTATTTAACTTTTGCAATTTGTTGGTATATTTTTTAGTACATTTTAACCACGTGAACAGGCATAAACTTTTAGAAGTATTTTGGTACATTTTTGTTTTTTTCGGCACATTTTAGCCACATGTCCATGCATAAACTTTTGCAAATTTTTGGTTATTTTATCTATTTTTTGGTACTTTTTAGTCACATTTTATTTGTTATCAAAATATAAAAAATAAGTATAAACACAAATTTAGTTACGTTTTTATTTATAAATAATATATACATAAATTATAAAATTAAGTATTAATTTAATTAAAAAAATTAACATTATATATTGTTTGATAGATTTAATAATTAGTTTAATATTGTTTATTTGATAATAAAACTTTTGCAATGATACATACTAGTTAATACCAGTATATATTTTATTACAAATATTTTTGTACTTTGTATAAATTTTAGTACTTTTTCGGATTTTAAAGTACATTTTAATCACATTGATATTTGTCTTTTTTGCATCATATAATACATTTTAATAATTGTTAAACTATTTGATGTTTTTTACTTTTTAAAATTTTTTAATATAAAACTTGAATATATTATACTTAATTTAATAATTATTTATTTATTTATATAAATTAGTAAATTATTACACTGATAAAAATAAATCAATAAAATGTATTTATAACTTTTTTATGAAAGTATAATAAATACATTTTAATCTTTATTAAACAAAATGTATTAACATTTTACTGACTATTCTAATTTATAAACATAAAATATATTTAAAATGTATTTAAGATTATTCATATGAATTCACATACGAAATATTAATATTTTCAATTTTAAAAACTATATATTTCAACATAAATAGCATTAATAATATTTATTAAAACGCCAACTCAGTGCACTCAGTTTTATATGTATGTGCTCAAAAACGATGTAGTTGACAAAACTGTCTTTCAGACCATTTTACTAACTAAATGTACCGAGCGCTATTAATTGTTAATTAGGGTTTGATTTGCATTTTAAAACTTAACAAAAAACGATTATATTAAATATTGACCATATAAAACATTTTAAGTGTACTTTTTACATGATAAATTGATAATAATATAAAGTTGTAAATTTTTCACACCTTCAAACTTTGATTAATAATAATTACTTAAATTGATTAATTGAAAAAATTTAAATATTAATTTATAAACAATAAAAATAAATTTTTTTTAATAATTATTTTTAAAAATTTAAAAATTATAAATAAAATTTTTTATTTTTTTACTTGGTCAGTATCGAATAAAAATCAAAACCTATTTAACAATTAATGGTAACAACTTAAACAACAATTGATTTATAGGTCGGGATGACAGCTTTGTCCACTACATTGTTTTAAGCACCAACATATAAAAACCGAGTGTATAGTATAATACTTATATAATTTATTGATTCTCTACTCTCAAGATAATTTATTTTTAAAAAAATTTAAAAAAGTTTATTCATTACAAAATTATTAAAATATTTTATAAACTTTTTATACAAAATATTTGTAAATCTAGATAATTTTTAATTTTGATACTGTTTTATATTTTTGTACTTTTTATCAATGTAAACAGGTATAAACTTTTCCAACGATTTGGTACATTTCTGTATTTACCGGTACTTTTTGGCCACATGAGCAGGCATAAACTAACACACCTTTTTTGGGTACATTTTTGTATTTACCGGTACTTTTTGGCCACATGAGCAGGCATAAACTAACAAACCTTTTTTGGGTACATTTTTGTATTTATTGGTATTTTTTGGGCACAAGAGCAGGCATAAACTAACACACCTTTTTTGGGTACATTTTTGTATTTATCGGTACTTTTTGGGCACA
>JAQFXP010000253.1:0-36238 GCA_034693685.1 Belba bartosi | reverse complement strand
TATATACAAAATTTTCTTAATCTCAATAAATATAAATATAATATAATAACAAAAAATGAATTCAAAATTACGACAAATCGTAAGATACTATTCGGTTAGAAAATTCTGGCCTTACTTTAGCTGAAGGCAAAACATTTAATAAGTATTAATGTATTCGCAAATTAGATATAAAAAAGTTATTTAAAATTGAGTTAAAAATTATAATTTTTTCGTAAAAATCATTTAAATATCAAAATCTTCAAAAAGATGGTCGATATTGTCGAAGTCGACGCCCCGGAACAGCTGGTTATAGCACTTGGAGTCGGGGTTATTGAAGTGGGTGTAGGGGTTAATGGCGGGCAGTTGTGTCAGACATATCCAACAGAAATATGTGCTACACCTCCAACACGACATCTTATTACAGCCCTCGCTCTTCTCGATCGATGCCTTACAGTGCGGACATCGCTTCGACATGTCTTCCAACCACTTCTCAGTGGCCGCCTCTTCCAGAGCCGAAACCAATTGTTTTTTTCCGTAAAGTTTTTCTAACTCTTGCTTTTCAGGACCTGATTGGCGAACAATTAATTTCAAAATTCTAATTAAGTTCTAATTATTCAAAAGAGTTAAACATTGTTTACAAACCATTTGCTTCCCTATACTTCTCGAGAATGGCTTTCCTTTGCTCTGAATTCCTAAACATCTGACAGGGGTCTAACCCATGGTATGAAAACTTACAGTTCTTACAGAACGCATAGCCACAGCCCGGACAGTGCGCTAATGAAGAGTCGGATTCGCCGATTACAAGACTGCCGCAGCTCTTACGCGGACAGTAATACACGTCAGACATACTTCCAATGACCGACTCGTACAGCAGTTCGTCGTATCTCTTGAAGTGCTCTTCACTAATCAATTCCCGAACCAGATTAGGCGGCGCTGAGGTCTGGCACTCAGTGTCCGGACATTTCAATAAATTTACGCTTCCGTCGACTATTAAAGTCGTGAAATAATCTCTAATACATGTCTTGCAGTTGATGTGATCGCACGGAAAGACTACACAGTCTTCGCCCAAATTCGAAGTCAAACAGATATTACACGAAAAGTACGTCTTTTTGAAACTCTCTTTTTGTTTGTATTCGTTGTATGCTTTCAAATGAGTGATCAGTTCTCCGCCAATCAGATCACAGACAGCTCTGCTGTCAAAAGAACCCGAACCTCGATATAGACTGGGCCTGAAGTCAATCACTTCTCTAACCGTGAATCGACTAAGAGATGCCTTCGAAAGTGTGGTTAAGCTATTGGTTTGACTCGATTTGGAATCACTTTCAGTCCTTGTTATCCATTTTGGTTTAACACTAATAATGGAAGTAATGTCTAATTTGTCGCTAATTTTCAACCAATTCATCACTTCGTTTTGCAGAAATGAAAACCACGTAAACAGGACTTCCATTTTAGACTCTCTCCAGAGATCTTCTAGTTTTTCACAAATCAATTCTATTCAATAAATAAATTAATTATAAATCAAATTAATATTTAACCAAAACTCAAATCCTAACCCAATTGGGGAAGTGTTAGCCATTTGCACGAAATCAGAAATTTTGGATTCAGTTTCGACGGATAATCTGCGGGTAATTCAAAGTACAGTTCAATTGGTGGTAAGTGTTTGACACAAAACTCTTCAGTTCGACAATTGTGGTCAGAAGTGGAGTCATCTCTTCGTCTATTACTAAACCGATGGTCGTATTGATGACTAAACCGTTGATTATATCCATAACTATTCCTATGATTAGTATTCCTGTTATCCGTTTGATAGAAGAGAGTCAATAGGTTTGAGTTGAGCACTGGTTCGGCCAAAAACCTTCCCTTCAGTTGCTTTTCATCGATTGTCAAAACATTTTCTTCAAAAATACTCTTAAGAGCCGTTATTTCGTCCAAAATTATCTGCAAATTATTGGTCATTTGTTCGGTTTTCTCGATTTTGTCGACTTTATCCACATTTTTGCTACAATTCGCGTCATTTGACTCAATTGTAGAATTCGGTTCAAACTTTGATTCAGTTTTCTCTGACTTTCTCTCTTCAGATGTCTTATCAAACCTTCTGTTTCTGTCATAGGATTCATGTCTTCTAAACCCGTTTCCATCGTATGAAGACTTATCACTAGATCTCGAATAATGGTAATAATCTTTCGGTCGATTTCGGTCTGAATTTCTATAACTATTAATAATTAAAAGTATTTTAAAAACAAAATAATAATTGAATTAAGAAATTAAACAATACTTACTTAAATCGATTTGAATTATAATAATAATTATAGGAATTATAAGACTTTCGATAATTATTTCCAAAACCATTCGATTTATTTCGGTTCAAATCTTCATTTGGTTTATTAGTATTGATATTACTATTAATTGGTTTATCACTATTTGAATCATTTGTATTGGAATTAGTTTTGATTTTAATATCATTTTCTAAATAATGTTTATTAGTCTTGTGTTTGGTTTGGCTCTCATTCAGAGTTTGTTGTCTTTTATCACTATTTGTATTCATTTTCGTTCACTTTGTGTCCGAAACCACAATAGACTTGAATTGCACTCAAAATCAATCCATAATTTGTTTGATTCAAATTAAGTAATGAAAACACGTTTTATAATTAATTAATTAATTCTAAATGTTTTTACAAATGTTTAGAATATTTTCAAACATAAAAATGTATTTATTAATAACGTAATAGCAATTAGATTACAAACATAAGACTAATGACGTAATCGAGTCAATTACGTTTCAATGAAACTAAACATTCATTCAGCAATAATTGCAATAATAATGAGCAAGGTAAATATTATAAACGTTATTGATGTATTAAACTTTAAAAATATGATACAAACAAGTATGATACAATATCAAAGCTCAAAATGATTATACTTATATTAAAGAAAATTTTGTCCTCCCTTTCTCCGGCTAAATAATGTATTTTCGCGCGTGCAAAAGTTTTCGGAAAAATTAAAAATTAAAATTTAAGTTTTTTTAATTTATAGCACGAGCTATTGTTGTAGACTTTAGCGTTAATAGCACTCATTTTATTATGGCTACTGGTTTAGGAATTGGGTATAGAGGGGGTTATAGACAGACAGGGCCGTAAAATTGACAATTGTTTTATTATTTAAAAAACTCAATTAAATAAATTAATGTTTGTGTTATGTTTAGGTTTAGAAGAGGGAGAGGGAGGACTAGTTGTTATTAATAATAACTTATTATCATACGTTATATTAATAACTTTTATATTATATTGATGGGTGCTTGGTGCATCAAAAATTGTCTGATATTAAAGAATTATGCTTATTAACTTAATTATTATTATTGAGTATTATTATAATACAACTTATTGAGGCTGACAGTTTATAAAACCAAAGTTTGTAGTGAGTTCACCATGGTATGCATACTCGATCAAGAATAAGTTGGTTATATTCTAAACAAGTTCAAAATTTAGAATTAATGTCATTATAAAAACGTTTTTGGCATCTAAGGGGTTAGTGAGCATAAAATTTATTATCAAATTGAACTTGACACATTCATTTATTAACATACGCTTTATTTTGAACGCCATCTGCAGTTAGTTTTAAGTCATTAATAAAACTATTGACAAACAAAATGTTCAAAACATTAGAATATTGTATAAAAAAGTTTTGATTTGATTTGAAAATAAATATCTTATAAACAATTGCTAACAATTGAAGACATATTACATAACTGGCCAATGGGTTACGAAGTGAGCCGTTTCACCCAAGATATATCGGAAGAGCTGTTGTGCTCGATATGCAATGAAGTGCTTAAGGACGCCATAACCACCGAATGCGAGCATCTCTTCTGCAAACAATGTATACTCGAGTGGCTGTCAGTCAACAGGTCCTGTCCTATAGACCGACAGCACACGACTGCCCGCAACCTAAGGGCCGCTCCAAGAGTTATACGCAATTTGTTAGGAAAGCTTGAGATCCGCTGTCAGTACTTCGCCGACGGATGTCAGACAGTGGTAGACCTGGAAGGGCTCGAAAAACACGTAAACGACTGCTATTACAACCCGAAGAAGCAGTTGTTGTGTCAGAAGGGATGCGACAAATGGATGACTAGGGATGAGCTAAAGCGACACAACTGTTGGAATGATATTCGGAAGGATTTGTTGAACCAAAAGCAGATAATTGTTGATCTGAAGCGCCAGAGGAATGGTTTGGTTTTCGTAATTATTTTACTAATCCTTTACATCATTTGTCCGAAACTACTCTTCAGTTTCTATTTCGAAAATCTATTTGTCTTTACGTTCAATAGCGACGACTCGAATGACTAAAACAATTGATTGCAAAACACATTCGACCGGTAATTGAGTTTTGCAACAAATGTTTGAAATTTTTAGTCAAACTATCGATTATTTTTATTATTGTTTTTATCAAAAGTTTTATTTAAACTGTTTAGAGATCTCTTTAGACTTAATATTTATATTATGTATAGAAAATGGTTTTGCTATCGCTTTTAGGTATCGTTTTTCAATAAAATCCTAATCAAGTGATGGAAAAGATTTTTTAATTATAAAAACATAATCTTAAAACACATTTTAAATACACTATGCGTTGCCTATATTGAGCATAAAATATATATTTATTTTCTATACAAATACTGTTGTATTAATTAGTTCTAAATAAAAATTTTGACATAAGTTCTGATAAAATCATTTGCGAAATAGATTTATATAGAGTTGTACTTCAATCCAAAATCTTTGAATAATAGTTAAAAATTTGTTGTTTTTAATGAACTATTGGTTAGAATTGAGACGATATGGCATCGATGGCACCGAAACAGTACTGTTTGGGGCGTTTGTACTGTTGTTGCAGATATTGTGAGTAGTGGTAGGGATGGCGAATGTGGGCGACCTCTGGAGCATAAGGAACTTCATGAGCGCTTCGGTGTCGTTGTGCAACATATTGATATGACTCCGAAGTTTGGGCACTTCCTTCTGTGCGTTCCCACAAACCGGACAACTGAACACAGTTTGGGAATTGAATGACTTCTTCGTTTGCTGCCAAATGAGGCCCAGAATAGTTGACTCGAGTTTCTCGATTTGCATTTTGGCCAAACAGTTCTTCTGCTGGAGTTCGCTTTCCTCAGTGAACAGGGTTTCCAATTGTTGTTTCTTCCGGTTCCTATACTTGGCCGCATGAAATATATTCAGATTTCGTTTCTTCTCCTTTCGATAGTCCGGCTCTAAGTCATTGTTATTGTCGTCTAAGTGCCCGTTCAGACTCGACGGACCCCTCCGAGGCTTCACATCCACATCGAGTCCATTCATTGCTATCTTATTCTTCATTAGCTGACTCTCATCGACAGAAGTCGATCGGAAAAGACTCGGATGGGATGTGAAGCCCGGGTAGACATTAGGCACATGACTGGCAGTAATTGGAGTGATTGGTCTGAATTGATCCAAATTATGGTTTGGCATTCGAGACATACGTTTGGTTAAGTCGAGTGCAATCTTCTGCTGCATTGGTGTGAGCACTGGCACAGGACTCGTAAACTTTGGCGGACTTGGGATACGAAAAGACTTCTTATTGTTCAACCAATCGCTAACAAACTCTTGACTATAGTTACAATTATTTTGATTCTTATCTAAAATTATAGTTTCCTTTTGGTCTAACTTTTTATCAAAAGACAGAAATTCTTTTCTTTTTGTTTCTATCGTTTCATTATTGGTTTCGATAGTTTGTGAAACATTTGAGACATTTCTGCAACAATTGTTGCAATCATTTTCATCATTGGTTTCTTCATTCGATTCATAGAGACCTCTAATCTATAAGTTTGAGAAAAAACAATATTTATTCAAATTATTTCTCAACTCATTAGCAGTTAACCAATGACTGAACGGAAGAACCAAACCGTTGATTAACTATGAGATCAAAGTTACAAAAACTTCCTGTAATTACAAGAATAGACTATTAAGTTATTATAGGAAAGCGAAGCCAACTCTAAATCACTGTTTGATATCATCTGAAAATATTCAAAATATGGTTCGAATGTATAGAACAAACAAATCATTAAAATATGGTTTCATTTCGTTTCACCAAATGATCTGAAAAAACAATTAAATACTAAAACAAAAACAAAATCAAACAAAATGTCAACAATTATATCATTTCAAAGGAATAGATTTAGAGAAAATGTAATTTAATTAAAGATTAATATTATTAAACTTATATTGATTAGAGAGTAAGTATTGAAAGTATTGAAAGTATCGAAAGTTCTGAAAGTTATGCAAAATTCAAATGAAATAAATTTCTGATAAAGTATTGAAATACTGATAAGTGTTTAGATTTAAGAATTGGTTTATGAGATAACTCGCAATCAATGGTTCTATGAATATGCGAGTCATTGAAGAATCAATTGATCATTGGCTCAAATGTCTTCATCGGATCAGATCCGATCAGATGGGTTCGATTGGTGACATACCTTGAGCTGTTTGGCACACTTGATGAGTTGAGGCAGTCGATGGTTGGGCACAGTTATGCAGCCCCTGTACATGAACTCAACGAGTGATCGGAGGTCTTCGTAGTGCATGTCCTTCACCACAATAACCGGATATTGAAATGGATTCGACAATCGGGTCAACACTTGTCGGAAATATGAGGAAAAGGCCGATAGAATGAGTTTATGTGCTTTGATATGCTGTCCGTCGTCTAAAGCAATGGTACAATCCGTGTGCAGCTGTTCGTCGAACAGTTCGCACACAAATCGGTGCAATTCCTTCTGATGGTCCGGAAGGCGCAACTCAAACGCCGGCACTGATGGCCACAACACTGGCGTCGGCGCCGACCCATCGTTTGGATGGTTCGGATGCGGCGGAAGACATGAGCCGAGCATTTGAGCCATTGATTGCGTTTTTGTGGATTTTGAATGCGATTCAGAAGCCATTTACGAGTTGTTATCACAAACTTTTAGAGACTATATATTTGTTTATCAATTATTAGTTAAAAACAGTTTTAGTTTTGTGTGAATTATATGAATTGCAGTCTATTTCGTATAAGTCTAACAGATATGAGTAGAAGTGTATTAGTGTTGCAATCACTACATCCAAAGTGCACAACATGTGATGTAATGGTTAAGTAATCGCAATGTTAGCACTACTACTACTTCTACTACAGTCAGTATAATATAGTCAGTACTGCTATTATAGTCGTAACTTATTATAGACTAACCAATGCTTCTCTATAATACCAGTACTTCACTTCAATGCATACTAAATCATATAATCATTTACAGTATCTAATCGTTTAATACTGTAAATACTGTAATAGAGCCTTAAATTCATTGATTGCCTTATATTACACATTTACTTATTTATTGCATTCAATAAAACTTAATATAATATACAGTATTATATATAGCGCAACGCAACGCAACTTCACTTCAACTTATTTAATATACTCAGCAAATGTAGTGATAAATTAGTTATTAATTAATAAATGCCTTTTAAAATGCCTTTTATAATAATTTGCAATAACAACAACAACAACAAAATATAATCTAAATGTTGACAATTATTTTGAAGTTAATAAAAATACAAATAATAAAATTATAATAACTTTAGTCTAGTTTTAAAATTATATTTAAAAGTAACTGTAATTGTGTTTAACTGTAAATATTTAAAGGAAAACAATTTAAAGATCCCTTTTGTCGCCTCAATCAACCAATAGATGGCTGTAATCGTTGTTTACATTCAATTGACATGAATTGACGTAATTTCAAACTTAGACTTAAGTTAATTGAATCGATATATTGGCCACAAATACAAAACTGAATTAATAGTGAATTGAATTAATTTGCAGACACTTTGACTGGAATTGTATTTACAATGTTCTGAGAGTGTGTAGAATGGGTTCACATTTGCCTCCTTTGCCCAAATCGTTGACCATATCTGCGGAACAATCGGTCGACCAATCGGTCGACCAATCAGTGAACGCGAGCTCTGAAGCCGAAACGAATGGCCAAAACGGGTCCAATATTTTGAACAATCGTTTGGACGATAAGCTGTCGACACTTCGGCGCGAAATGATTGGCTTAAGACAGTTAGACATGTCTTTGTTGTCCCAATTGAATGCTTTGCAGCAATCGATTCAAAACTATAAACAAATACTTAATTCGGATTACAATCAAAGCCAACAAAACAATTACGAAAACTCAGAAAACATTTACCAAAACTGTATTGAATTGCAGAACAATTACAACAATGAAGACAATGAAGAGGTCGACGAAGACGGAGATGAAGAGGACGGGGAGGACGAGGAGGGCAATGATGGCGAAAGCGATTTGAGTGACGAACGGAAGGACAGCACAGATTCACTCAATTCCAGTGTTTAGGCGACAACTGATTCATAATTTTTTTTAATATTTTATTTGTATTAAAAACAATTCATTTTTTATTTTAATTTAATTTTTCGGTTAAAACAATTTTTTTGTTAAGTTTTTAAAATCGTTTAATATATGACTAAAATATTTAGTAATTATTAAAAACATTTTTTGGTTTAATTCAGTATTTGTTCGGCATTTGACTCATAAATAACATAAAGTCTTTGCTTCAAAAGATCGCATTTGACAACTGGTCTGAGCTTTGCCTCCAATCCGACTCTCTTTCGGCGTTCGTTCCGTTCATTCGACCCAAACAGAGATTCTTTACATTTATTTAATATATGTTTCGCTTCTTTCGAACTAATAATTCGAATCATTAGTTCCGACTTTCGATAGACTCGTCTTCGGGCCAACGATTTGCTCCATTTGTCCGGATTTGGCGAAACTTCTTTCGGTTCGTCGTATTTGCCGTTTTGTGGAATTAGTTTTCTTTTGTTTAAATATATTTCGGGATTCAATGTTTTGTTTGAAATCCATTTCTTTCCCTCTTTTTTAAATCCATTCAGTTTTAAGGTTTCGATTAATCGTATTTTCGATTTGATTTCATGTCTTTTGATTCTTATGAAATTCAATCGATTTTTTTCGGCATATCTTTTGCCTAAAGTTTCGCAATTATATTCTTCAATATGTTTGGTCCGAAAATTCAATTCTTCTTTATTTGTCTGTATTTCAAAAGAATATTCTTCGAGAATATAGAAATTCTTGTCAACGAAAAACGGTTTTCCATTCAATTTAAACGAATAAATAGTTTTATTTGAATTGAATTCATAATAATCTTTTGGCAAAACCTTTAGAATTAGTTTTAATTGTTTGCGATTTAATTGAAACGCGTTTTGTTCAGCAAATACTGTTCGCAAAACATACATAAAATCCTGATATTTATCGCAATTAATGATTGAAAGTTCAATATTTGTTTGATGTAAATAAATATCGTAATCATAATCGCATTTATCGATAAAAAATGGTTTTCCGTTTCCTTTGAACGAATAGATTGTTTTATTGACATTTGTCTCGTAATAGCTTTCGGGCAGTTGTCTCAAAATCAGATCCAATTCCGGTTTCGATAGTAGTCTTGAGTTCGTTTGCAATATTAACAACAATTTATTAATCACTTTAAAAATATTCGGTTTTGTATTGAAAAGACCACAAAATAATAGCTTATATTTCCAAAACCAATTGTCAGAACTAGAAGTTGTCAACAGATTGCTATTAATTGCGGATATTTCTTCCATTGATATTATTTTTAAGATTAAGTTAAATATAATTTAATAATTTATAACATTTTGATAACTTTCGCAAAACTAAATTGAATTTTTAAAAACAAAATTACAAATTATATCAACTTTTAATTGACCTAAAGATTATCAGAAAAATATTTGAGTCGATTAAGATTAAAAATTAAGTGAAAATGACTGCAATCAATGAACTGAGTTTTCAAACCTTATTTGTCAAAAAGCAAATAATTAGCAATAAAATGACAAACAATAGCGGAATTATTTATCTATTGATTGTATGACTTATTTATCATAGAATCTTATGACGAATAGTATTTGACTTTTATTTTTCCAAAATTAATCATTCAATTGAAAACTTTTAATGTTTTCGAATTAAAATTAAATTTATTTGTAAATAATTACATTAGAATTACTATAATATTACTTTACTTTAAAACAATTAAACAGTAATAAAAGAATGGTTACATTATTTAATATCTTTAGCATTTTATACGATTTTATTAAATTGTATTCATTATTAAGTAATAAAAAATTATAATAAACTTAACATTTATTAGTCATTCGGTCCATAATTATACTGAAGTTCCCGAGCGATGAAATTCCAATATTCCTTCCGAATAGTATCGATATCATTGGCCAACTCTTCGCATAGTTTAAGCGCTTTATTAATCAAACTATTGTCGGCTTTTGTTTGTTTGCTTAGAGTTTCATCAATCGAGTCGACCATAAATGAGAGCAAATGCGGCGATCGATGGCTTTCCTTATGTCTATACAACTCTTCGCACATCAACTCAATCGAGTCATTGAAATTGAGCCCAACTGTCGCCACAATTCCTCTCAAGTAATTCCAAGCGCTTTCGTTATTCGGCGCTAACTTTATCTTAAGACAAGTGAACTCAACCTCCGATTCGAGTACTGGTCCAACAAATCCAGTCGTGTTTGAGATGACATAATATCTGTGATTCCAAGAACTGTTGTTTCGAATGTCGTCTTCAATCAACTCTTCCGTATAGTCTAACTCGTGTTCGAAGTGATGGAAGTCCTTAATGAGCCATTGTCTGTGTTGCCAGCAATGGTAGTTCTTCGAGTCCTGTCGTATCATAAACGCCACAAATATTTTCTCTTCGTTTACCACTTCTTCCAATTGTTTCTGTTTTTCAGTGGCTTTTCAATCAATTTTAAAATAAAAATATTTAATAAAACCTAATATAATGTTAAACAATGGCCACACTTACAGATCTGGCCATCAACTCCGGAGCAATTGCCGATTATCTGTAGTTTGATCTGTTCGACGACACACTTCCTGTGGTGCCAGACCTGGTAGTTCTTCGCGTTCTCAATGATAACGGATTCGATATATTTTAATTCATTAAATAAATTGAGTTTTAATTCAGTGATAATGAGTCGACGGAAGTACCAAATCGTATAATTCGATGGATTGAGTGAAACACAGTCTGCGGTCAACTCGAGTGCTCTTAAGGAGAGTTCGTTTTTGGCTAAAATGGCTCTAAAATAGTCAAAAGTATCCCTAAAGCGGTCGCTATAAGCAATGGCCACAACTGGGTTCGGGCCGTCGTCTTGTGGTAACGGCTTTATGTCTTTCCAGTCCTCGCGTTGGCTATAGAGCTGAAAGTCTGACGAAGACTCAGAAGAAGTACTCGAATCGGATGACAGCGAACCTCGAGATGTCATTACTTTTTCCGTTTCAGTCATTTAAGATAATTAATAATCAAATTTAACTACAATTAGCGGTCAATTACCGGCAATAATGTCTAAAAACTTAGATATTGTAAACAACTTCTGCCGTATAAACAAAGAGTTGTCATAACAACCAATAAATTAATCAATGATTCAAAAGTGTAAATAGATTTTAGAAAAAGTGCACAATTTTTGAATTAAAAAGATATCTACAAAATTGATCGAAAACATGTTAAATTTTGCTAAATTATTTAAGCAACTTGCTTAATACATTTTAATAATTTTTACAAAATTGGATTTAATAAAAATAATAATTATGTTATTAAAAGTGATAAAGCTGAAATTATTGATAAATTATAAAACTGCAAATTTGGGTTAAATTACCTTGTTTGTATATGGTATGGACTTGTAATCTAAAGTTATATATTTTTTAAAGATATTGTCTTACAAAAACCGTTAATGAATCGCGCTGTGTCATGTTTTGGTGCTAGATCAGTTAAATAAAAGCAGGAATTATGAAGGGAGATCATCCAAAAGTCCCTTCTGATTTTGAAATTTGGCATTTATCCTCCCTAGCAAAGATACCCTCCTCGACTTATTCGGTTTTTTGACCAAAATCGGAAATTTTTCCTAAATTAGTACTAAATCCGGTTTAAATCCATTTAATTAGACAAAATTTCATTATAAATATGTGGGGTTTTAAGCGTTTTTTGGAGAAAATCTGTCTGACCACCCCCCCCCCTGGATCGGCCGACCTTCTCGATTCCTGAATAAAAGATATTTGAAGATAAACAATATAATATTTGACATAAGTTTTTGTGCAATTTACTATATTTTCAAAATTATACAAAAAATATTTAATAATTTTAAATAAAATTTATTCTAAATTTAAAGCCAAATGTATTTTTAAAATAATTTTGTATTATCGATTATAGCAAAATTTACTTTTAGCTATAATTTTTCAAACATCAAGCAAGTTTATACTATAATTGTACCTTGATCAGAAATTTAGCTACAATTGCATCCAATAATAAAAATTAAATATAAATTTAATAGAAATAAGTTAAATTTATTATAAACAAATTAACAAATTCAATTTGCGTCGAAATAAATTAGATTTAAGCTTGGTCAACATTCTTATTTGTCAATTTTTATTAAAAATAGTTTTATTTTAAAATTAATTTCAATTTATTGTTAAAAATTAGTTGAATTGAAATAATGTTGAATTAGATTCTGTCCAATAGAGTCTGTTTATCGACAAACATATCGTCTCTGAATATATAGAATAAAACTTTAAAACTACCGTAATAAAACCAATAAATAATTGTCATTTAAACCAACATTGGGAACATCGGGTCGTCCTCTTGCATAGCCTTCTGTTTCTGAATCCGTTGTTTTCGACTCTTCTTCGATCCCAAAGAATAACTGACAGAAGTTGTCAAATGGTTTGAATCGAAACTGCAATTTATTTTTGAAATAATATACAAATTGAGTCATTAATATAGTTAACCACTGATGACATACTTGTGAACCGAAACGTTTGGTTTATCTAAAGCGGTGTCAGATATGGAAGCGATGGCTGGTTTTTGACAATTTAATGCTAAACTATCGCTATCACTAGTATTGGTGTATATATCACAGTTGGGTTCGAATAGACTTTGCGATGAATTGTGTTTTTTAGACTTATTTCGAAATATAATTGTATTTTCGTCTTCATTGGTCGATAGAAACGATTCGGTCGATGAAGACCGAGAAGACCATCGCTTCCCCATTTGGGACGACAGTGAGAGGTAGTTGTCTGTCATCGCACTGTTCACCGATAGACTACTTTCGGCCTGAGATCGAGATCTGGTTTTTAGTCGCCTTTTGTGCAATTTTTTCACTTTTGTCGTCAAATATTGTTTTTTATTCTTTTTGTGGTTTTGTTTGCCTTTGTTTTCCTCGCATTCAGATGAAGAGGTGCTGTTCGGAGAGATGAGTACTGCGGGCCAGGAGGGGTTGCGCCGTATTTTGGGCGCTCTCAGGAAGTCTGTCTTACGGACCAGTTCTATATTGAACTCTTCGAGCGAATGAGTCGGCGAAGGAATTAATTTCTTTTTGCGTCGAAGCCCTTCTCGGGAGTGATATTTGAAGCCCAGGAAGCTATCGGGTCTCGACTGCATTTCGATCGATACGTAATTCTTGTTGTCTTTCATCGATTCTTTCGATTCCTTTAATTGGATTATATTTTAAAATAAACATAAATACAAAATAATTGAAATTTATGACAAACTCGGGTAAAGATATCCAAATCGACATCAATTCCTTCGTCTACGGGTATAGACACTGAAGAGCTGAGCCTTTCATCTGACTCTGCGGGTGATATCTTTATTTGTGGGCAAATCATTGGATTGGAAACGGATGGAGTCGTCGGTTTGGCTGCTCTTGACTTTTCGGCCGAGTCTTTGGTCGGGAATACAAAGACTGGAATCGAAAGAAAGTTTCCGTAATTGGGTCTAAAGTTTGGGTTCATTTGTGGCATATCTGGTATGACTATTGTAGTCAACTCTGCATTTACTCCTCCTATCTCCTCAGGGAATGGACTTGATGAATTGCATCTTTTCACACAAGTAATCGTTTAATTTATTAATTAAGATATAATTAATACATCGACTTATTTATGGAATACCTGGAGATTCCAGGGCTAGAAAACGATGAATAACCAGAAGTGCTTAGATTGGACTCAGAGATTGTGCGATCACTCGACGCATTCATTGACATCGGATTCAAATAATTCATTGATTTCAAGCAGGGATTGGGCGTAACGTTCGGATCGCCGGCAACTCTATCCGTATTTATTTGAATTTTCGGAACCATTTCTAAAGAGAATTTTCTGCCTTTTGTAGATTCTATGGCTTTCTTAACCATTGGTGAACAACAAGATTGCGATCCAGGACTGGGAGACCTCTTACCGCTCTCGTTAGGTTTGGCCGCCGGCTCAGACAGTCGGCGGATGGACTGCACCGGAACCATGAGTTCAGACACGACTGAACTAAAAGAGGCCCTATTTTTGAGTGGAGAGTGAATTGGAATTTTGAAGTCATTATTATAGTTGTTGTGCTCTATAGTCGCGTCGGTTATTGTGATTGAGGGCGGATTGAAGTGATTGGGAGTACTCGCGCCACTGCTCGTCGATGAGGTCGATGAGATAAACTTTTCCTACAAATGTACATGCCTATGTTTTAGACTTTTTCAGTTAATAATATGTTGTATTTAACATTGAGCAAAATTGAATTCATCAAGTCAAATATTAATTAGAACATTTGTTAAATATTGTGCAGTTATGTTGAGCTTAAGTTGAGGCACCGATACCTACAAGACTCTTGTGAGTTAATATTTTTAATTTCTAATTCAAAATTAGTGCTAACTTTAATTTTAAATCAAATCAAATAAAATTTTATTTGATTGGACAAAAAGTCAACTAGCATTTAAAGTTACTTAGTTAAAGTTTACTAAATTCAAACATCCCTTAGTTTAAATTCGGTTTAAATCCAGTTAAATTGCATCGTAATTATATAGGTTTTTGAGCATATGTCCCTGTCCCCACTGTCCCTAGTTTTCCTATGTGTTTATCTCCAAAAATTCGCCCCCCCCCCTGATTGCCCTGAATTAGCAGACCATCTGAAACCCTGTTTAAGGCAATTATAATAAAAACATCAATTACTGGTCTCTTGTATCCAGAAGTCGATGGCTGAGGGTTGTCACTGTCGTAGAGGTTGTGTTGGGAACGGGTCCACTGCTGGATGTTCTGAATACCATTCAATAGAATTTCTGTTTCGCTCTCCTGTTTCAGAAACGATAAGTTTTGCAGAGGACTGATACTATCCGATGACGAATCACCCGGTAATGTGTTGTTTCTGGAAACCACCCTTTGATTAATTAAATAGTTTATAATTCAAAAATAAATAAAAAAATAAATAATATATTTTCTATTTGCTATACCGCGAGCCCTGATCCTCCTGAGAGGCCTCTGAAATGGCACTGAATTGTCGCAACAGATTAACTGGCGATCGACGCCCGAGTGAAGAGGACGGGCTTTTGGCCGAACTCATAAAACTAGACTCTCCGTCCGATAGAGATACGTCAGAAGTGCTCTGATCTATGGTCTGATGCATCAATTTATGCATTTTTAGTCTTTTGTTGTTTTGAATGAATTCGTCGAGACTTAAGCGACGATTTTTGGGCGGATTTCCGACCAGTGTTTGAAGGATTCGAGACTTTTCTTCCTTTAAATCGTAAACACTATCCCTGGCCGAGGAGGCGTGTCGTATGAAATTTGGAATCGGGTGATACGCACCTCCACTCTCGGCATCACTCGCCTGATCCACATTTACTGCTTCCGAATCCGAATAATGATTCATATTAGAGGAACGCCTAATCTTATGCTTTCGCAGTCGCGTCATGAACGTAGACCGGGAGCGAGGAATTGGACTGAAGTTTACGGGACTTATGTTCAGATTGACGTTTGAAGTGAGACTATATCGCGGAATACTATCTGTAAATGTTATAAACAATACATTTTGGTTGAATTGATGTTTTAGTAATCTTATTGTTTATATGCAATACATAAACAATATATTAAACAATAAATTAAAATCAATTTCGACTAACAGTTAGATTTGCTTTTTTCAATCTCTTCTGCAAAGAAGGCTTCGATCCTTTCGGCGAACTTTTTCTTAATGCAATAGACGACTGAAAGTAGAGCCAAAACAGTGCCCACACAAATAAGTCCAAGCCAAAAAGGCTCCTCTAACATTTTCTTGCTCAATGGCTTGTATTGGATTTTAAACGCAAATCTTTCGCAATGTAAGCCTATATAAGTATATATAGTTTTTTGTATTTCTTTTTATTTTATTATTATGTATTTAAAATATTTAGTTAATTTTAAACGGATTTAGCCAGTTGAAAAAATTCTTCAAGTTATAATTAAAATTATGTTGTATCAATTTCAAATTAAAAAAAAACTTTGCACATACACTTACACTTTATGCGAATAATAAATGTAAAAACATTTTCTAAACATATATTTTTGCTTAAAATATAAATCTTTATTTTTAAGGAATATTTATTAGTTATGAATAAAACATAAATCAAAATATATCTCAAAAGTAGAAAAATATTCAATTATTGAATAACTGATTTGGTTTACAATGAAGTAGTGTTAATAAATTTCACCAAGTTAAATATCTTTTGAATGTTTTATATGAATAAAAATTGTGAAATTTTTTCTATTATTTCGAAAATTTAAAAAAAGAAATTGTATGCAAAACACATAAAAGATCAGTGAAGCAAAAGATTAATAAATAATTTTAAAAATCAGATTACAAAGTGCAAAAAATTGATTCATTCAGAAGTTATAAACAAGTTTTAAATATTGTACATGCTATATAATATGGTTTAAATGAGATGTAGAATACCCGCAGGAATTTATTATAAAAATGCCAGTTTTTATCATAAGATATCACAATTTAGGACTAGGCAAAATATTAAATTTCTAATTTAAACTAAATTAATAACCAGCCATTTTTTAATCAACTTTTTAACTTGTAAAATCAGAGAATATTTAAGTAAAATCAAACTTTTAACAAATAACTCAAAGAGTCATGTTTTGTATAAAATAATAAAAGATATTTTAGTAAATAATTTATTAACAAGCAAAATCATTAGGGAAATTCAAGTAAAAATAAATTTTAAATTTAAAAATATTTTTATTTATTTTGCAAACTAATTATTTTGAGCAAAACACTAAAAAGCAATATATTTTCCAGTAACCTAAATTTAAAAGTTTAAATTTAATAATATTAATTAAAATGGTTTCATATTAAAAAATATATATAAAGTGTACTTGAACAGATTTTTTAGAGTTTCAGAAGAGGAAGGGAATCAGGCAAAAATCACACTAATTTTAAAACTTGGCATTTATAAATTTTACAATAATATCCCTTCAAAGGCAGGCGACATATTATTTCATTGTCACGCCTAAAATTATTTTTTAAAATGTCCCTAAATTAATTCTAAATTCTGTTTAAATTTAGTTAAATTGAGTCATACTTATATAGGTTTTAAAGTATTTTTTAAAATTTGTGCCTGGCTTGGCCCATCTTTTAAAGCCAGCTCTTCCCACACTCTATAACTTAAATAAATTAACCAATTCTAGCAATTCTTACTCACTAAACATGAATAGATTAAGTCATAAAAATTAAGAACAAGTAAAATTCATATTATAACAGAATTCTCTGAATTACTTTCTTAATTGAATTACTTTCTATACATTATATGAAACACATTCCTCGAGAATCAAAAACAAGAATTTCGAGATTACATACAGTTATTGAATATAATAATATAGTAATTTAGTTTAATGCCAGACATTAAGTGATTGTAATTAAGATAAATATTTACTCAAAATTATAAAATAAAAAACTTTATAATTTTATTTTAGTATTTTATTATTTTAAGAAGCTAAGTTAATTATATCAAACAGCTAAGTAATTGCAACTAAAACAAACTTAAACTATTATTTATCATTAACTTCAATAATTTCTCGATTGAAAACAACATTTGTTGCCAATGAGAAGTATAAAAACAAATATAAAGAAATAATTAAATTATAATAAAAAATATTTACGCTTTAAGAAAATATTATTAACTTATAATCTTGGATTGGCTTTTCTAATCATAAATCATTTTCTGTTAAAAAAAGTAATTGTTTGCAAACTTTTAGCTAAATCTGATTTTTAAATATGTTATACACGTGTAACTGACAAATTTATCTAGAATAGAATCTAGAATCATTTAAAAATACAGCCATTTCTAGCATAATTTCATAAACTTTTATCACTTTTATTTTGCATGGGCTAATTTTTGTATTAAATTAGTTAACCGTTTCATTTCTTCTTTTTATTAGATAATTCAAACTGGGTAAAAATTTTTAATGGCCTTGATATATTAGTTAATGAGTATATAAATGATCTAGGTGCACATACCTTCATACCAAGGATGACATTTGCATTGAGTGGCGCCGTTGATGAGAGAACAGGAGCCTCTGTCGCCGCACGGATTGCTTTTACTACAGGCGCTGATTGTGTTCTCGCAATGCGAACCAATATATCCTTTTAGAGAATGCGAGAGAAAAATGCGGTTTATTATAAGAAATGGTTTTGTCGTTAAACGAAATTTGTTTCATAAAAATAGTTGAAAAGATAATTGTGTTCTAAGAAAATAAAGTGTTTCGGATTACAGATACTGGAGATCGCAATCAATATATTCTTCATTCTTATTAATGTAATCTTAAACCAAACAAATATTTGAAGAGATGTACACACTTTTCAACACTTCCTACTCTTACTATTCGGCGTTCATTAGATTCTTGTTTAGAATCAAAACATTTGACAAAACTTTTATAAATTTTAATTAAATTTGAAGTTCGAGATTGTTTGCTCTATAAATAATTGGATTATTGAGAGAAAAAAAGACAATTTATTTGATTCCGAGCTCTCAAATACTAAACTAACTGTTAATCTAAGTGTATTCGTGTATTTAAAAAATGTTTATTTCAATTGTTATTTATTATTAGCCGTTATTTGATGTCTAGTGATGTTTAATATTTTTTTGCAATTTAATTAAACTGGTTGCAAAATAAAAAAGGATATAGAAATTGAGTATAGTTTTCGGCTTTGTTTTGAAAGTCCGGTTTAGGTTTGAAATAAATTGAGATAAATATCAGTTACCAGAGTCACAGTGACAGACATAACCATTGGAAGAGTCAGTGTTGAGTTCGCAGATTCCGTGATCTCCACAAGGCTTTCGGTTGCATAGAGTCAAGTGACAGAATATTCCGGTCCAGAGTTGCGTGCATTTGCAATGGCTTTCATTACGACCAGTCGTAACACAAGTGCCGCTATTAATGCACGGCTTATACTCACACGTATTCATTGGCAGCTTTTGGTCCAAATTTATTGAGTTATTAAAAAACAGTAGATCTGGTAATACAGGCGTAAAGTCATAATTAATAAAATTGAATTAAATGATTAAAATCTATCTAATGGCACAAAATACTCGATTTCGGTTTGAAAGTTCAAGGCTTTTCTGTTTTGTGTGTCTTTTGGTCAGAATTTAATTCTCATTTTTCTTTTTAATTCTAAATTCATTTTTAAATTGATTTAATAAATAAAATTTAAAATGCGTTCACTTTAATGAACAAAATATTAAATAAAGTACTAGTTTTCAGTCATATATTATTTACATATCAAATCATATAAACCAACGTTTTTCTCAAATTACAACTTAAATAAAAAGCAGCGAAACTAAAGGCGAGAAAAAAATATCGAAATATGTCTCCGAAGCAAATCAACATTTAAATAATGAATAGATAGATATATAAATTGGTTTTTATATGTTATTGCTTAAAATGTCTTTTTTCTGATGTCAGACTCAAATACCGTACAATTATTATACTATATAACAGTTTACGACACGTTTTTCGAGTCTTATGTCTCGGTCTCTAAGGCTTACCTTTTTTTGTTTTATAGTAAAACATAAAAGAATTTCTTTGACTATTCTGTAGCTTAATGTGCAAAACGTGAAATTTTGATTTAATAACTTTGATATCTGTCGACTGTAGGTTTGAATATGTTTTGAATGGTTCAGTCGATTCGCTACAGACTGACCAAACGGTAGGGTTGGGAGGCGTTAGCCGAATGTCACCGAAAGGATCAATTATATTAAAAATGAGTCGATCGCTACTAAATTCGCAATTGGATCCGTCATTAATCTTCATGAAGTACTGTCGTCGCGGCAGCCGGAGCTCAATCTGATGACTGATCTCTGATTTTAGGAATAATTGGAAGTCGTTTGGGCAGTCGTGCGGGTAATTCAAATTCGTAATTCTTCCCAATTGGTTGGCCGACAATGAGATGACTGAAGAGATTTTGTCCGTTCTTTCGATATAACTATAGCTAAACCTAAAGCCGCGCTTTGCCTGCAATGACGAGAGCGATGAAGACGTTATGTAATACAGTCTCAAACTATTTCCATATGATATGAACTGTTGGCCTAATGTATGACATAATCATTACATTATTTTGTCACTATTGCAGAGTTTATATAATAATCAATTCAGAGTAATAATCAATAGAAACCCAGACCTATGAGAATATTTTTCGAGTTTAATGACCCACAAAGTTGTATAGTCTTTGATTGTCCCAAATCTAATGCGAGATAATTGTCGAATTTGCAGAATTCTTCTTCGAAATTGTCTAAATCGAAGTCTAATAGTGTTAATATAACCTATAAATGGAATAATATTTTTATAAATAATAACTCAATTTTTGGAAATAAGAGTAAGAACAAATTTAAACAAAAAAATTATTGAAAAATACGTGGAATTGGTGTACAATATGTATAAACTTCTAATGAGATAATGAATGAATTAATTTCTATTAATCAAATTAATGATCGCATAATTTTTTCATTACAATATACTTTAACTACACTTTGAATGCAAAACATTTGCGCAAATGTATGTATGACTCGAATCTACAGTATTTGACATTTGAATATTATATGATATGAAGAAATATCAGTATTACTATACTATACTATATTCTCTATTCTCTATTATACAGTTACAGTAGTACTGGTAATACCTTATATAAGGTATGATATGTATCGGCTTTGACTCACCCGTCTGTGACTTTTGGCTTTGATAACTAGAGAACAGTTGAGTTTTGGCAAATTCCAAATCGGATAACCGGGACTTTCGATATAATCTAGTGTTCCATTGGCCTCCTCTTCGACAACCGTTTCATCCAAATCACACCAATTCATAGAAAACGCTTTCCAATAGAGTTTGAAACCGTTTCCCCGATTCGAGAAATCCGAATGAAATGCTACGGAAATGGCATTTGTTTTCGATATAAAAGTCTGATTAAACAGCTCTTCCCTGTCATTGATTTGTCCGCAAATTCTTTTCTCATTTTTACTGTCCCTTACGATCAGATAATCGTAAAGACATTGCTTCTGCCATTCGATGTCTATCGTTTCGAACCAAACAATTATCACAGGATTTGTTAGATTTGTTTCAATATTTGTCGAATAGAATAAGTGATTGAAATAACTGTTTGGATAGTTTGGTGAATACAAAGTGCCTTCAAATTCGTTCAATATAGTCGTGTTTTCGGCTGTTTTTGAATCTAAAATATTTTATATTTTATTAAAACTTTAAATACTTTTTTAAAATCAGAAATAGATCATCGATTTGGAAAAATTTTAACTATTTTTATAATACTTTTTATCATAAAAATCTATAATAAAAACCAGAAACATATCTAATTGAAAACAAGAGTATTTAGAAATTGATTAAATGTTTTAATAATTCATGTTTTGCTAAATTATAAATAGAAAGCAAACCAATGGAAACAGTGAATAGATATGAAAGACAAAAATATTTTTGGAATGACCCAGAATTGCAATAATACTCTATAGACGCCATAGTATTAATAAGTTAATAAGATATTTAAAAAACAAAAGAATAAATTAGTTTTAAGAATAATTATATCAATTTTTTTAAAAAGAAATTAAATTTTATATAAAATGACATAAAACATGTCATATAAAAAGAATCACATATTTTATACTTTAATTTTATACATAAGTAAATAAACCATTTATTCTCTAAAACGTATTACTTTGAACTAAATTTTAAAAAGCAATACATTATATAATGTCTGAATATACGACAGCTATAATAGCAAAAAAAATTTATTTCGATTAATTAGATTAAAATTAGAACATAAACAGAGTTTTAGGAATATTTATATACATTTTCTATTAAATGACAATATTTGAGAATAAGAGCAGAAGTTTGAGGCGTAACTACTCTATGCAAACATTAAATGAAGTGGAGTTTTAGTGCAAATTCTTATTGAATCTATCATAGTATGTATTAAATCAATTTTAATAAACAAAATATTAAACTGAATATAATGGAATTATGCAGCACAAGGACATGTTTTGGTTAAATTCTTTTTAATTTCGACTAAATTTTATTTTATTTCTTTATTTAATTATAAAGTTAATGAACGAAATTAATTCCAATCACAATTGTTTGGCCTACTAGCCATTACTTGATTAGAGTTTTTATTAAAATAATTTTTTTGTTAAACAAATGATAAAACAAATAAATAAGTTTTAATTAGTTTAAATTTTAGTTTGGTTTCACATTAAAATTTTTGTAATAATTAAATAAATAAAAAATTTAACTAAAATGCTGTAATAGCAGAGCAAAAACCTAAAGCAAAGCGTATTTACAGTATACCTAATATATAAATATTAAATTGTTTTGATATATAAATATAAGTTGCAGTAAAACATAATTAAATTAACTGAAAGTCACTTCAATGTTCATCCCATTACATAAATTGACTTTTACTTAACTATTATATAAAATAAATTATTCCCAGCCATAGCTATAGCTATATCGATATATTTAAACAATTCGCTCAAATTAATTATTAAACTCGAGTACTATTCAACTGCTCTTGCTAACTCTAAAAAATCTAATTGGCTGAAAAAGACCTCTAAACTAATGTTTCGCTATTTTATGTCTATTGATGTAAAGCCCCGGAGAAACGAATTTATTATTTAAAATAATGGCTAAAAAATTGGAATTTAAATTAATTATATCGTTTTGACTGCTTTTAGTTTGTTTTGGGAATTGAATTTTTCCACTAAATTTTATTGCAATAAAAACAAATTATCTTTTTTTTGTATAAATGTATCTAAAGTTAATATTGAATAACAGAATACATTAAATATAAATTTAAGACTTGTTTAAATATAATCTATAATTAAATAATAATAAAATTTATTTGAGTTGAATATTCTATTAAGTACAAAACATAATTCAAAAAAGTTTCGTGTTTATTACATATACAATTTTAGCTTGATATTATTATTTAATAAAATTTGTAAAAAATATTTTTAAAATATTAATATTTAATATATAAATATTTAATTTAAATAAATTTTTGGTTGGTTTTAGACTTTTTTTAGAAACTTTTCGTTTTAAATCTCAATAAAATCTAATGTAAAAAAGTAACTAAATTATTGGTTATATTTTGGAAAAACGTATACAAAATTAAATTTATATTTTATTATGATTATCATTTCTAATAGAATTAGTTTTTTGTTTGCACTAGTTTATAAATAAAAACAATAATAATGTTTAAATAATAAGTATACTAGTCGATTTGGTACTTATTTAGAATTTTTCATGCTATTAAAAAAATGCACTCACAAACTAGTAAAAAGTAAAACCTAGGTTAAATTCTAAATTATATTAATTGTGCTATAAAATAATATTAGTTACTATTAATAAGTCTAATAAAAACTATGTTTTGTTTGCAGTTTAAGTTGTTCAAGATTAAATGTCATATACAGTACTGTTATTCATCCAGATTAAAATTTTTAAAACCAATCTTACAATATGTCCTTTGGTAATAAATTCTAACGTTAAATTTAATATGTTATTTTATAGTTCTATTGCTTCAGAAGATATAAACAAAAATACATTTTTAAAATTGAAATTTGTTATTGCACAAAATGAGTATTATAAAGCTGTATATTACGTATTTATATTTAATACAATATCTAGAACAATCTTATTTACGATCAATATAAAAGCAAAATTAATCAAGATAGCCTAAAGTCTAGACATTGAGAAGAGGCAGTATTAAAAGCACTGACCACTAAATTATATTCATTCGCAATGACGGCTCAGACATTCGTAACTCATTTTGCATTCAACTGTACTATTATTGCATACGACAGAGGCTCTAAATATAGTATTATATATCATATTATTAGCAAAACTATCGATATATTCTATAATTAATAGTATTAATATTGTATAAACGGCATATAAACAGTAGAACTAATTATTAGACTTGCTAATTTAAGGATCGAAGACCTATTAATGTATCCCAAAATAATTCTAATATAAACATTTGATACCTTTTGGTTTTAAGCATTTAACATGGTAATATCAAATCCTTTGTTTTTATCCGACATTTTTCAGCTATTATTAAAAACAAATAATTTTTATTTTTACTTAATTATGGAATAAACTAATTTAAAAAACTATATTTTTACAACAATAATGATTAATTAAGAAATGCCCACTAATGTATAACAATAATGCAAAATTAACATGATAAGCAACGTTGCGTTTTATGTTGATAAAAATCACATTGAAATTATAGATGTATTCTGTAAACTATAAAATTTTTAGTAAAAATTTGTAAATATAATGAAAATTAATACACTTTCTAAATGCAATTCACACGACATGATTATATACAGTGAATAATAGGTTTGGATTTTTAAGACATTTATATTCTGCAAAATATTTAATTACACGTGAAATCATAGGTATGTTTTCGAGTTTAAAATTTTGTGAATATATTTTGCAATTAGAAAATCGCGCATTAGTTTGCATTTCATTTAAATCGTTTGCATACAATGTGGGCCTAATAGACGCACAATAGTAATCATTATATTGTTTATAATGTATATATATTGTACTGTATATACCTCATTCAGCACTACAAATGAGAAAATGCAATGTGTTTTCACTATTTGTATTGGAATAGTTTTTTAAATATTTTATTAGAAGTTCTAAAGAATAGGTTAAACAATATTGATTACAATAGCGTATACTTTTCGAAAATGAAACAAATAATGAATTGCAGGTTTATATTTAGAATAATGTAACTACCCTATGTTGAAATTTTTAATAGTATGGTAATAATTTCAAAAACTACAAAAATAAATTAAATTTTGTAAAACTATATAAACTCAAATGTTTCTTGAAAAATCAAATTGCCTTAATTCATACAAAATATCAACTTTTAATATATTATTTAACAAATCAATACTTAAAAATATATAAATCAGTTATTGAGAAATAAAGACAATCCAAAAATTTCATCATTTCTTTGAGGCTATACTATAGGATAAAATCGACAGCGAATTAAAATTGAAAAAGATAAGAGCAAGTTTATTCAAGTTTAAAAATCCTATTAAATCCTATTGTGACAGGCTAAATCTGAACTCGAATTTAAAAGCAGTCAATTCAGTGTTTTTTGTTGAGTTAACTGTATTTTGAGATTACAATAGGTATCAATTCTTAGCCACTTTTTACTTTATCTTTTCAATCATTAGATAGTCTTCAGATCTTAAACTTCTTTTGTCTCAAAAAGTTTGAAATTTTTTAATTTAATTAATTAACAGTTTTGCTTAATTTATTTAATTAAGTTAATAGTTCTTAAATTTACATATTTTTCTAAACTTTATTAATTTAAACACTGTTTCTGAAATGCGAAAGTATACACGAATTTTGCTATTAAAACAAACTTAAAAACTAAACTGCTTTTACATTTTATTTTTAAACTTTAATTCTATATAAAACAAAAATTATATTCATATTCAAGTTTTTAAAATCTAAATTACAAAAATATATATAAGTTTGATATAAAAACTTTTATTATCAATATTTGCTCATTATATTTTAGTAAATTTTAATAATTTATTTAAAACTTAAAGTCTTTAATTCTTTGTTTTAAACTTTGGTTTTTAATCAAAATATTTTATATAAACATAAGTTTAAATAGAAAAAGTTTTACTTATTTCAAGTTGAATATCAATATAAAAATTTAATATATTATTAAAAATATACAAGCTATAATGTCAAAAATTTTTATTTAATAGCAAATTTGGTGTATACTTTTGAATTTCAGAAACAGTAATTGCAATTTGTATTTTGAAATGTAAAATTAGAAGCTTGTATTGCAAAAATAATATAAACTAGCTATTATTAAAAGAATTAGAATATCTAGTTATAAAAATTAGAGGAATTCAGAAAATATGCTAATCTAAAAAGATTAGGGAAGAAATTTTTGAAGAAAAAAATTTGGTTAAAAACCTAGGTAAAAATTTTTCAAATAAATATTCAAGAAACCTATATATAATGTGAATAATTATAATGCAATTTCACTCAATTTAACTAGATTTAGACTAAATTTAGTTAATTTAATTGAATTAAAACTTGATTTATCACTAATCTAAATTTTTTAAATTTAAACACTAATCTGTATAATCTTACCTAGCTAAAATAATAACAAATGTGTTAACCTAGAACGTTTATAAGTTATAAATTATAACATAAGAAACCATGAAAATGCTTTTAGCTAAATGGAATCTCCATTTACTAATTAGAACTTCTAAAAATATGTTTTCAGAATTGGTCAAGTTTAATACAGTAATCGACTTGAGGCATACTTCCAACAAGCGTTTTGTTTATTATAAAATATTAATGTTTGTAATATGCAAACTATTAAAATGCTAATATATTTGTGTATAATCTTTAAAATTTATTAATTGTATAAAACTTTTTAAAAACTATTTTTATACATTCGCTAAAGCACTCCAATTCAGAATGTTTTCTCTTGTATTGTATTAATAATATTTGGTTTGAATTCGCGATTTATATTTAAAATTTAGTTTAAATTTAATTTTAAAGTTAATAAAATGTTAAATAATTAAAAACTAATTAAGTAATAATGGAAAGGAGTAATGCAAAGGAGTCTCACCGAACGCCTGTTTGACACAGACATAGCCGGCCTGACTGTTGCAGTCGATTGTCTTGTAAACCAGTTTCGGTTTATCCAACATTTCAATTGTTGCTATAATACAGGTTTTGCGACTATTGGTGTCCGAACTAATCGTCTCTTTTTGACTAATTGCTACAAAACTATCGCTAAGCCATGGGTCGAGTGGAGAGGTCCTAATGTTCTCGTTTTGCAGCCATAACGCACGGGTAGGTCGTGACAGATCACTACGTGTTTCGGCTCTATTATCTAAAATGCGAGAATATGTTTGACTAAATTAGTAATCCATTAAAGGTTTTGGTCGCCAGACCTTGAATTGTAGGCAAATTTTAAGCACAAAAAAACACAATTTTTACATTAATATTCAAATTGCTTTGACTAACTAAAACATTAACTAATTAAAATCTAAACCAGCCAACACTATATCGAATTATTCACTAACATTTTTCTCTCATCTGACTAAATTCATTTTATTCTAATTTCAATTAATTTGTTTTATCAAAAGCCAAACTCAATTTATAATGTTTTTATCAAATTTAATTTAATAAAACTTTTCTAAATTTTCTATAAAAATTTACAAAAAAAATTGATTAAGATATGATACAAAAGAAAATCCGAATACAATTCGAGTTCCAATAACTTTTGAAGAATGTATAGAAAAAAAAGAGATAACATAAGAATAAATTTGTAATTTATTGGTTTTACTCGAAAATTTACAATTAAATTATTCTGAATTTTGTATAAAATAGGTTTTTTAAAATTGAACACATGCTCAGCATTTAGATTGACAAACGAGTTAAAAACAAAATTGGATTCAACCATTTAATCCAAACATACGAAATATTCTCTTTGCATAAAAACTTGCATTTATGCAGAGATTGGGAAGAGGGGGATCAGGCAAAATCCCCCTGATTTTGAAAAATGGTATTTATCCCCCCCCTAGCACTTGGTACCCCAGCCCCTACCATTTTGTGACCTTCTCAATCTCTGCATTTATTTCAATATCATATTAAAAAAATATGATATTATGTTCTTAGAATACAAATGCAGTCAAACAATATTCACTATAAATATATCTAAAGCACTGAATGTAAATCAAAATAGTATTGATAATAAGTTTAATCGCAGTACTGAATATAAATTATTATTAACTTAATAATAATCGCAAATTATTTTATTGTGAATTACATTTGTAATGAGTAGTCGATTGAGTCTTACCCAACAAAAGATCGACAAATGCGTTCTCATCGGTAATACTATTAATATTAATGAGTTCCGATTGGATATCCCGACAAATCCGGTTAGCGGTCGGCCAACTGACCTCTGGATACGACGAGACCAGATAGCAGTTGTTGGCGAAGTGGCGAAAGCGCTGGTTCTCACATAAAGCCGTTTCCGACTTCGAGGGTTTGTTTATTAATCTGAGTTCAGCCCTAAAGCCTCGACGCGAATGCGAACTATCGGTAAATATGCTAATTGTTAAGTTGCCACTAATAGATCGAAGCAATTTGATTCTTTCGTTCCATTCACCACAATATTTGTGCCGAGAATTCATATCATCAATCATTAGGTAGTCGTAGGCACAGCTTAAATATACATTCAAATTAAGAAAATCATATTTTTTAATATAAGCTTGGCAATTTGTTTTCAATTTTATTTAGTGCGCAACTAATTAATTGTGTTTTACTATTCTGACATTAGTTGCATGTTTACGGAAATTCAAATCTATTAAAACAAATGCTAATTTTTTAGGCCTGTTAAATTTTATGTTTTTTAATATTAATTAATTAGATTTTTAATTAACTAATTAATTAACTGATCTAGTAACAAAGTAGGTTAAAACAGTAAGTAGTAACAAACTTAAAAATTAGCTAGACCAATAATCAATATTTATTAAACTAAATCAAATTGAAAATCCCATATAAATAACTTCAATGACTTAATAATTAGATTTGTTTTGATTATTGAGTTAACATTCCTTATATTATACAATCATTACAAGTGATTCATTACATTGAAAGCTAACAATGAGTGAGAAGTAATTGAATTTTAGTAAATATTTCGTACAATTCCAATACAACTCAAGTCCAATGGAATGAAAAGGCATCGGTAGCTAAATATATGCTATTCTAAGAGTAATGTTATACTGTATTACTATCATACTAACTTATCATACTGTACTCTATGATTCAGTGCTTAAAAATAAACCTATTTTGAGCTTAAAAATCAATTCGATTTTTGTCTGAATTATTAATAGCAATAAACATATATTGAAATTACTGTGAAATGAGGTCATGCGATACAGACTACCAGACAATGGCATACCTCTCACCCCCTTCTTCGAACAGGAAGTCAGTGAAGAGTAATTCGATGGCAAAGTCGCCGACCACTGACACTGCAATAGTGCAGTTGAGGCCATTCGGGTAAGACAACGGATAGTTTGGAGTGGATATGATGTCCCAGGGGTAGTATGAAGTTAACATTATTTCTTTTTTACAACTCGTGTCTACAGAAGAGCCACTTCTACTCGATTTTTCCACTGAACGAAAAACTTGGAATTAATTCATAAATTATGCAAAACTTCATTTGAGTTCGTTTTTTGTCAAAGAGTTTTATTTTATATAAAACCTTAATTATATTAAGAGGTTTTGTTGATAGTCTTAAAATTTGTTTTTTTACTAATCATTAAAAATGTACTTTTTACTTTAAAAAAATATAGGATAATCTAGTTGGATTTTAAACAAACATATAGATGCACAATATGCAAACAATGAATGCAACATATTAAATTAGGTTTTTATTTTTCTTTAAATTTATTTTATTCATTTTAAAAGAAGTGTTAAGACATTTGTTTAAATTATTTATTTGTTAAAAATTCAAACAAATAAATAAATTAATTTTGTTTTGTAAATGTTTTCTATTCTTTATAACGGAATTCTATTTTGTCTACAAAATAAATGAATTGCAAATATGTCATCGATTTCTATTAAACATGTTTATATTCAATAACAAATAGTATAAATATATTGTATTCAATGCAATGTATCCGTCAAAACATTATTCACGCTTAGAGACACTCAAAGTATTCAAACACATACTGTGAAGCAATAGAAAAATATTTGATTAATTGCTATAAATGTGTCATTTCTATAGATAATTCTAAAGGTTTTGATGTTTACGTTCATCACTTGCTTTATACAAATTGATAGAACTTTAAAAATAAATTTAATGGAATAAATATCTACTAAACATGCAATAAATTCAATAGTGTGCTTGCATAATTATTGAAAGTGTTATCCAATTGATATAAAAAATAATTAGTTTCAATAGAATAGAAATTGTCATCAATTTAGTCTTCGCTGATAATTAATTTAATGATCAGAACATTGTTTTAGTGAACATAGAGTAGTGAGTAGTGAGTAGTGTCTGAGTTGGGGACTGGGAATGCGACTCACCTTTGAATTTGGGTATCTGACAGATAAAGGCGTTGAGAACGTGACAAGATATGTCATTCCAGTAGAAGGAATGTGTGCTTCCCTTCCCTTTGTTAGACAAATAGAATTTATTTCTAATTTCGATACAATTCTGTTGTGAGAATCCATCATCACTGGGTTGTGCGCCATAATTATCGAGATTACTGGGCTGGGGCCAGCCTGGAAACCAGTCTATCGATACCGTAAAACAATAACAATTAGACAATTAATTTCAAATATTATTAAAAATATTGAATCTATTCTTCTAACGCCCACTCATCTCAATCTCATTTAATTGAGTTTTGCGCACAATTTGCAAATTATTTAATGTAAACAAAATACGTAAGTTAAGCCTATCATATATTCAAATAAGTTAATCAAGTTAAAACAATATTGAAAGTTTGAATACAAATTTTGAATTCATAAACAACTAATTTATTCTATTCATTAATTTTTGTTTTAAAACTTATTTTTATGATTTAATAATTAATTTAATTTTAAATAACAATATAATTATTTAGACAAATAAAGACAATCAATAAAACTATTATTTGACTTAAAATAAATGAGAATATATTTAAACAAATTAAATAAGTTAGAAATGCTATAAACTTATTATTTATTTATATAAAATAGCGGTATATTTGCATTTTATTAAAAGTCTATCTTGCTCTTTACTAAAGATGTCTAAAAATAATATTTGTTTAAATAAGTCTAAATTTTTATGATTTAATTCTTTCTACGAAAAGTAATTTAATGAAATAATTTGAATTATAGTCTAAATTATTAATTTTTAGTTTATTTAAACACAAAAATTTCAACTCTTAATGAAAAAAATCGCATTTATATTGTTATTCAAAAAAGCTATAAAAATAAAGGTGAGAGTGCAAAAAATAATTTCTTTTTCAAAATTTGCAAATTATTCTTTTGATTAATTAATTTTTTATTAATGAATCATTCAAATAATTAATTAAATGTTTAAATGAATTTTTATAAATAGATACAAAATTTAATATAATTAAATTTTTTGCAGTAAACTTATGCCGGAGTTAAGTGCATCTTAAAATTTCATTTGAGTTAATATACTGTACATTACAGACTGTAATTTACAGCACTACTAGACTAGCTTCGTATACCATTTTTATTTATAAATTGCCATGTACTTTTGTTTATGATAAGAATAAACTACAAATTAATTCCAAAGCAAATGTAAAGCCAATTACAAAAAAGTAATTTACGCTAACTTATACTATAATTTATATAGGAAAAAATTGGATAAATTATTTCTTGAAAATAATGTTTACTATTGTTTTGTTTTTTATGTTTGTTTTTAATAAAATCTAATAAAAACAATAAAAATAAAATAAAAATTATATAGAATGACAATTTTATTAATAATATAAACAAATAAATTATTTATTTAATCAATTGTTTTAACAATGTATAAATCAAACTAGATCAAACTAATAAAATTAGTTAAAATTGTCTTTATCTTCAAAACAAATCGTTAGTTTTTGATGTGGTTATAGAGTTTCTAAATTAGTTTAGTTTTTAATTCAAATTATTTCTAAACACATTATTTCAAATACATCTAAATGTTTGAAATCTAATGTATCCCAAGAGATAGATAAGGAATAAAATCTAAAAACACAAAAATCAGGTAAACTTGGTAAATTCAAAAATAATAAAATTCTGATTTTAAATGTAAAGTGTGACAATTTTAATTAAATCAAATAATTTTTGACTCAGTTTTACATTGTCAACTTTATTATATATAATACTTTAGCATTAATTTAGTTAAAGTATTAAACCAATACCGCATTTAAAAAATGAGGCATGCTCAACTATTTATATATACTAACAAAATTTGTCACTCTATATGTCTTTTATGCGATAATAAAAACAGTAATAACTGTTAACATATATTATTCAGCGATTGCTCACTTGTATAGTAAAAACTGAGTCCGTCCACCCATTGGAAGTTATTCTCGAATTTAGTATCAGTGCCTCCGATCCAAAACGCGTATTCACTGCCAGTAGTTGTGCTGAAAAAACGACATAAATTGAGTTAAAGCGAAAATAGTTTAGTGTATATACAGCACAAGACCATAATTCATAAGTTAGAGTTTCTGCTGTTCAGAGGGTCTCTGCTTTTCAGGTAAAGAATTATTAGTTTTATTTTCACATTAAATAATGAAAGAAAAAAATGTCAACGATTTTAGTGGAAAAAAGCTATCAAACAAACACGCGATCGTAACTCAGATTCAGAGAACTGACTCCAATCATGCAATCATTTGAATATAAGTTTAGATTATTTTATATTCAAATAAATACATACTTCGAATACACACTTATAATCGCAATAACTTAAACAAAACTTTATTTTTTAGTTTATTTTAATGTTATTTGAAAATTGCATTTAAGTAAACTTTGCTTTAATAGGAAAATAAGTTTTTGCTTTCCGTTAAAATAAAACAAAACTTCACAATCGGTATAAAAGATTGCAAAACAACGTTTGCTCTTCTAATCCATTAAAACTGAAGCAATCGATAGGTTTCTTAGTTCTGATAACAAATCTTCGATAAAAACTAAAATTCTTTTCTTAAAAAACTGTATTTATTGCGTGAATAAGGAAAACATTTTTCAAGCACTTGAACACAAACAGTGCTAAAAAAGATTGAAAAATAATACTATTATTGTTCAGTTGAATGAATTTCAATAGAGATTCTAATTCCCGCTTCAGTTCGAAATTGTCTGAAAATAGTCTAAAAATAATGCATTCAATAGGCGTTCAGTAAAACTAAATACACATAAAAAACAAATTCATTTTCGTTTAGAACTTCGAATCTCTTCCCAAAAGTTGATTAAATCAGATGTAAGAAGAAATGGAATCAAAGAATATTCTAATTCGCTGTTAAAGTTGCAAAATATCTCTCGAGAATTAGTACTCGCTTTTTGATAAATTAGTTCTTATATTAGAAGTCATTACTTGTTAATCATTTCTAACGCCTGTTGTGTCTCTCGAGCACTCGATTAGTAAAAAATCGCAACAAAAATACTAAAATCCAATAACTTTTTGACAAAAATGCGCTTAATTTTAATCTTATCTCAAATATTAGTGTTTATTAGATTTGTCGGCAAATCAATGAAATAATTATTTTGTGAAACAGTTCAATACAATTATGTATTAATACCTTTGGTTTTGATCGCTTTGATTCTCAACTAAATAGACATCCAATAGATTCTGAATCTTCTGACTCGTAATTGAAGCCAAGTTTGCATTCAAATGACTAGCTTTGCAAACGTCTTGTGCCTCAAACCAGGTCTTCCTTTCGCGAAACACTTTATAGCAGTATTCGCTGCCATCGAACCATCCCTTCGATGATTGACATAACTGTTTGGGTAATGTTTGAAATGAAATACAAAAACCAAGAGATGTGTTAATGTCTGTGCTTTCAGTCATGTGCTCTTCATTATTGGACGCATAGATCCGAAGAATGATTGATATGTTTTGGGAAAAAAATGTTGGAATTAATGAAAGATCGGGTTGACTCCAATTGCCGCATAAATTGTAAACTTCGGAACCAATCGATAATTCAATGAATTGTGTTTTGCAAAAGTTTTGCGATATTTTTGGAGTCGTGTCTGAAGTAATCAGTTTCGTTACGTTAAGCTCAAACTTCTCACCGAATGTCGACTTTATTTCGACGAAACAAACATCGCTTTCATCTTTCGAATAACTAATTGAATAGTTTTTTGTCGAACAGTAATTCTGTTGACTATTATTTGCACTCATTATCACATTTTGACAAATTCTCACGAACTCTATCTTCAGTTTGAATCCAAATAAATTTGATCTAAGGATACAAAATAATACTTAGAATTTCGAGTTCAGCACAAATAACAATAAATTTTATGTAATGTACATAAAAAAGCTATTATTGAAATATCTTTGAAAATTTGTGTTTTGATAATAAAATTTAATTTGTTTTCCAAAAATTTTTTAGTTTATTGAATAAAATAGTTAAAAATCTTCGTCTGAGTTAACGGCTAATAATTGTCATAAAAATTACTCTTTTATAGCCGTTTTGGTCTAATAGGTGTCTAGTGATCAATATTTATAGTTAGCTCATTAATAACTATAATTAAACAGCAAATTATGAATAATAATTTGGATTAATATTGATAAAGTGGCATCATGTGAATGAACATGAATCTGCATTAATTTTGTATTAATTCTATGTCAAGACTTGCTTTAAATTTTGTTCATTAGTTCTAATTCACTTTAAGTGAGTCACGCGATTCAATAGATTTGACTAAAAATATCAGATTTAACTCAATTTATGAATTAATTTAATCCCTAAATAGTAAAAAATAATGTTTTATTTTAAACAATATATCAATGACAGAAAAAGTTATATAGCTAAAATTAAAATAATGAAAAATATTTTTACATTTAATTTTACTAATCGCTAATTCTTATTTAATAAATTATTAGCTATTTTTATGAAAAATATCTTGTGCATTTTTTTAACAAATTGCATGACTGACTGTTTATCAGATCATTGCATTTTTTTTAATGAAAATTTTATTTTAAGTAAAAAAGTTGTAATTATAATAGAATACAAATAAATGAGAACTCAATTGCAATTCTGTACTGATTCACACGGAAACTAATTATTCTGTACTAAACAGAAGAGAATAAAAAACAACTTTAATGTAATATAAAAACCATTTTATAGAATCAATAATTTTATTGCAATATTATGGCTGTAATTGTCATCAAAATTATTATTTAGATATCGCTTATTTGTAAAATATTTAATTTCGAAATTAAAACAAAACATTTATTTTATGTAAAAATGTTAATCTTTGTATCGATTATCTGTTGATCGAATTGACAGCAATATATATCACGTTTTTTCTTAACTCTCAAAATGCAAGTAATTATTAGTTTATTTATTGCATCTCTATATTCATTGAATTACTTTTGGGAATTGTCTCATAAATAACTGTCGAAAAAGTTTTCCAAACTTTAGCTTGTTGATCAATCTTGATTTTTAATGTTATTAAAAATTAACTTTCTAATTAGTATTTTTTTTAATTATCTTGATTAAATATTAATTTAAATATAATGCAACAAAGGTATATAAAATATAAGTTATACATATAAAGTATTTAGAAAACATTAAATTTTTAACATTAATTTTTTACTTCAACTAGTTTATAAATAAAAAGGTTAATAATGCTTAAACAAAACTTCAAAAGGTCGACCAATCCAGGGGGACCAGGGAAAGAATTTCTTAAAGAATGCCCAAAACCCTATATAATTATAATGAAACTAACTAAATTTAACTGAATTTAAACCGGATTTAAACTAAATTTAAAGAAACTTTCCTAATTTTGACCAAAAAACTCAAAAAATTTGCCAGTTGCCGAAGTAAAATTATAGGAAGGAAATATCTTTGTGCAAATAAAATGCCAGGGGGAATAAATGCCAATTTTTTTTAAAATCGGAAAGGATTTTGACCTGATCTCCCTTCTGAAGCCCTGTGCTTAAGTGATAAATATGTTGCTCGGTTTAGAACTTTTCTAAAAACTTTTTTTGTTATAAAACTCAGAAAACTCTAAATATTTTACAATAAAAATATAACCTGGATTAAAATTTCATAACTGCACTAAAGTTTATTAATTTAATCA